>JAVSCE010012345.1:0-224689 GCA_032199065.1 Smutsia gigantea
AATATAACAACTGGATGCTGTTTTCAAAGTAATGTAAGTTTCCTAATGAGAAAAATGGAACATAGGGAAGGACTATGTTTCACTTAATTGGGGTTCAGGGTTAGTGTTCCCTATCACTGAAATCAGTTGCAAATGTCTGATTTTTTCCAACAATGTAAAAATGTAAAAACCATTCTTGGCTTTTGGGGCAAACAAACCAGCAGGGGATTGGATTTGGCCATGGACTGTGGATGGCTGAGTTCTGGGGGGACCATCCTAGAAACTTGCCTACTGCTCTAAGCCCCGAGGTGGTCTCCGGGAAACACTGTGAACACCACAGAGGTACGTGGAGAAAGGCAACTACTCCAGGTATTTTCTTCTGACAAAAAAAAATAATAAACACAATGCAATAGAAATTGGCTCTGGTTTGGCTGGAAGACAAAGCCTCCAGCTTCAGTCTTGCATCAACTCTGAGCCATGCAGCCAGAGTCACATCACCCCTCAGGAAGCCCGAGTCAGGGTTAGGACAAGGGTGGTGGACAGCTCAGGCCAGTGTGCAGAAGAATCCCCAGGGAGACACTAAAACGCAGGCTCCAGGGCCCATCTCCTGGGTCAGATTCTCTGGGTCAGACACAGGGTCCAGGAGTCTGAATTCTAACAAACACCACCTTCCCCTATCTGAGTAACTATGTGGCAGGTAGTCCACGGTTCCTACCTAGAGAAGCACTGGCTGGAAGGAGGGTGGGTAGGGGGGACAGGAAATGCTTAAGTCCTGCATAGCTAACAACAGTGGCCATGGTTGTAAGTCACTGCTAAGGGGTGCCACTTGCCTGCCTTCCTGGGACTGTCCTGTGTCAGGGAACCCTCCCACTCCAGCAGCCCTGAGCTAGGAAACACCCCTGCCCCCATTTACTCCTGAGGATGGAAGGTGCAGGGGGATAAGATGCATGCCCAAAGTCACCCAGCTGGTAAATGGTGCCACTGGATTTGGAGCAAGACAGCCTCACTTCAGAGCCTGCTGTCTTTAAATCTAAAGTTAATTATCAAGTGGCTTCTGGTGACACAGTGATTCACAAAACCATTCTCAAAGCTTAACAGCTTGGCAATACTTGCAAAGAAAAAAAAAAGAAACTAAGGTTGAGGACCTACTCCATCTCACATGCTTTAGATACAATCTCTGGGAATTCTCATGACAGAATCCATTTATCCCACGAGGACACCCAGACACACAGAGGTTAAGGAATATGCCTAAGCTCACAAGGTGATGGTATAAAAGTCAGACGGATGCTGATCTGGCCCCATGTCAGCACCACTGATGCTGGTTATTACCACAGTTTTTGAACCTCAAAAAGCCCTAAGCTCTGTCTCGGTCAGCTTTTGGTGCCTAACAAACCACCCCAGAACACAGCAGCATACAGGAAACATGTATTCTTATGCTCAAAGCTAAGATGGCTTTTCTCCATGTGTGTTGATTCTGAGGTCCAGAGAAAAAGGGCAGCAGCTACTCAGGAGTTTGTTATTTTCATGAGTAAAACCAGGAGCTGCCAGAAGGACAGGTGGAAATGTGGGGTTCTTCTGAAAGTGCAGGCTCAGAGCTGGCGCACTTATTTTTACCCATGTTCCACTGACCACAGCAAATCACAAGGTCAAGCCCAGTATCAGTGGGACAGAGAACATACCCCTTCAACAGAAGCTTGGGGTATAGGAAGAAAGTGGTCATTTGCTGAACAAAAATCTAAAGACTGATCTGGGGGAGCTAATGGACCTTCTCCTCTGTCTTGTTTTCAGATACTCTGAAACTGGGATGCAAAATGCTTAGTCTCAGAAGGGGAGAGGACAAATACATTAATTCTGCAATAGCAAGACAGGTCATATAAAGAGGGAAAGAAGACAGGATATAAAACAATAGGGAGCAGTGGGGACTGTGGCAAATGGGACAGCAGTGCTGGGGGCAGCTGCTCTTCAGCTCCTGCACAATACTAACAGGCCTCCAGCCTCTCCTCTGACTCTTGCTAACCTAGCAGGCCTGGCCCTGTCACCCCCATCAGGATGGCAGAATGAGATTGCATATAAAGACACAGGAAATCTTTCACTGTATAACCTATTCTACAGTTTGAAGTGTTTCCCATGAGCATGTGTTATTTATGTACTGAAAATATGAGTTGAAAATACTATAGCCCAGCCATGTTGACATTAAAATATAAAGATGATGGTCAGATCTTCTCAAGCGTGAACACAGAATACAGTACCCATGAGCCCCATTTCATTTGTACAAAACTGATGTTTTCTGTCAACCTTATTTATGCATTTTGTTTAATAAATTTTAGGAGGGTGGCTTAAGACCACTAGTGTTTTCTTATATGAGGGCGTGGGTCGTGGGGCTGCAGAACAGTTTCAGAAACAGGGCAGACCATTCAGTTTGCCAAAAGAATTGGAGTCCTGCCTGCTTTCAGAACTAACTGCAGCCTTGGAACAAGTGCATTCAATTCAGGAACTGGAATGGCCCACTTATCCTGAGGTTCCTTTTTAGTAGTGCCTGCTCTTCCTTCTCGAACTCTACTAGATCTCTGTAGAAGTTCATAGTTTCCGCCTCAACCAGGATGAGCTAGGTTTGACTGCAGTAATAGCATTTGGCTAGCTTGTTACAACAAAAGTCTGTTTCTTGCTCATGCATGTCTGGTGTTGGTCAGCAAGGGAAGTCTGTTAGTTCTAGTTACTCGGAATAAGGCCAAGGGAGCAGGTTCCAACTCGCTATGAGCTTCCATGATCAGCATCCAATTATGGGTGGATAGGAGGAGGAGGACTTCGGTGAAACACACACTGGCTTTTATAGTTTCTACCCAGAAGTGACCCATGACAGTTCTGATCGCATTGTATTGACCAGTCTATAGCCTTACCTAACTTCAAAGAGGGCAGAAAAGGGCATTCTGCACATGCCTGGAGAAGAACTAGAATACTTGTAAGCAGCCCTAATGACACGCACAGCTTCCTGTGCGTCCTAGGGAAATTTACTGCTGCCATATAGAGCATTTTCTGGGCCAGCACTCACTACAAGACACCCACTGAGCTAGCTCTTTCATTGCCCCATGGGTATGTCAACATCTTCGTAAAGTGGAGAGAAGTCTGATTTACACTGAACTATGGTGAGCAAGTGAACAGAAAATGCCTCTGTGAGAGGTCAATGGTCAGCCCTGGGATAAGTAACCATAAAAAGCAAGGCTCCCAAAAAGCTGCCTGAACTGATTAGTGAAGATTCCAGAAGTGAAATGCTCACCAATGGGTGTGGCTTCAGGTGGCCTCAGAACACCCTTCAGGAGAGCTCCTTGGCCAGTGTTTCCGGAAGATCTGATGTCACCAGTAGCTGTGTTTCTGCTGGTAGTTCATGTTGCCAGCAGAAACATCTCCCTGAACGTCTTCAAATTTATCATATAGATAAATTTCTTTTTGCAGATGTACCTTTTCACTTAAGAACTGGGATTGATGCTCTAAGTGGATTCCTGCAGCAAGGGCTCTAGACATTGTAAACATTTCTCTTTTTAAGATGGTAAATTTTATATTTTTTTACCACAAAACTTAAAAAAATTTTTTTTAAGTTTCCACTTAAGTAGTACAGTTACTGTAGGAACTAGAGGCAACACAGCATGGACTCCTCTCTGGGTAGAATGGAAAAGGCATGATCCTTTCTTGGAAAAGCTATTTGAAGGTAAAATCTAGCTCATCGAGAGGTGAGTCAAAATAAAAGATTGCTGGTTAGCACTGAAATATTTAAATGTCAATCTAAGACTATCAATTAAGGAAATCAGGGTTGAAAAATAGAATACACTATAAATGTTATAAATGTTAGCAAACTAAAAATAGTAATACAACCAACAAAAATGTGGATGTAGGGGAAGAGTGAGAAATATTAGGAATTAATTGGGAGTGGCTAATGTGACAGAAAGTCAACTAGTCATGTCCACTTCTAAAACGTGATTAGTAAATAATGAGCCCATCATGTTTTTTTTCACAATCTTTTTTTCATGATCTCTGAGGAATCTTAAAGGGGAAAATGTCATGTAGTGAAACATTGATCTGAAGTTCCACTGTTCTTTCAGCTTGGTTTCCATTTCTTTTTTTTTCTGTTAAATTCAAATAAAGATAAATGTAATGTTTTGTTTTAAAATGGAATATATAGTATGAATTGATTGTTGTGGATTCTTTTTCTGTTTACCTGTGAAATGTTTAGAATGATGTCAATACAATAACAGCCATTTCTGGTTGGTGAAATAGGGTAGTTGGTTTCTTCTTTGTTCTTTTCTGGTTTGCTTGAATTTTTATAATGAACAGGTATCATTCTAACAAAAATGATAAAGCCTTTAGTCTTTTAAATGTATATTTTTCAGAATTTAATTGCAGAGTTGAGTAGATATTGCTCCAAAGAAGATATATAAACCACCACCAGCACAAGAAAAGATGTCCAACATCATTAGCTATTAGGGAAATACAAATCAAAACCATGACAAGATTCCACTTCACACCACTTAGGATGGCTGTTATTTGAAAAAAATAATAATAAGTGTTCGCAAGGATATAGAGAAACTGGAATCTTTGTGCATTGCAGGTGGGAATATAAAATAGTGCAGCCACTGTGCAAGACAGTATGGTGGATTCTAAAAAAATTAAACATTAATGTGTAATTAATTAATCAAAGATTTACCATATGATCTAGCAATCCCACTTCTAGGTATATACCCAAAAGAATTGAAAGCAGAGACTCAGATATTTGTACTCCCATGTTCACAGAAACAGTATACACAATAGCCAAAAGGTGGAAGCAAATTAAGTGCCCAGTGATGGATGAACAGATAAGTAAAATGTGGTACATACATACAATGGAATATTATTCAACCTTGAAAAAGAACAAAATTCTGATACATGCTACGACATGGATGAACCTTGAAAGCAGTATGCTAAGTGAAACAAGCCAGGCACAAAAGGACAAATAGTGTATGATTCCACTGATATGAGGTCCCTAGAGTAGTCAAATTCATAGAGACAACTGAATGGTGGTTGCGAGGGTTGGGGGAGGAGAAATGGGGAGTTAGTGTTTAATGGGTCCTGAGTTTCAGTTTGGGCAGATGAAAAACTTTTGGAGAGAGATTGTGATGATGGTTGCACGACAATATGAATGCACTTAATTCCAATGAACTGTACACTTAAAAATGATTAAAATAGTTTTATATGTATTTTACCACAGTACACATACCACTATACTGAAATAAGGGGAAAGAATGTAATTGCAACAAGTTTTTTTTTTCTAGTTTAGAATGGATATAGAAGATACAGGTTTAAATTACACAATGAACTCAGAATGTTACCTGGAAACTTCAAATTTATATTCTAGTCACTTTCCTCTTGTAAAAACAGAATAGACATAATCGTGGTTTAAAAACAACTAGTATGGAATGATTTTGAGCAATGTTTTAAAGTAAAAATAGCAGGTGCAGAACAGTATGTGTGATTTTTCACTGTTTTGGAAAGGTAAAAACTAAACACATATTTGATCACAGCATAAAACGTCCTTTAAAGTATTTAGAAGAAACAAGTATCTGTGGTTGCTTCCAGAGCGGGGAACTGGATGGCTAGGGAGCAGAGGTGGGAGAAAACCCTCTCACTGAGCAAGCGCCTTTTTGGCCCTTTTGAATGTTGAGTTACCTGTCCTCAAATGACTTTATTACCTTTGTAAAGAAACACAATTATAAAGAATCAAATTATGTTAAAAAGCATTCTGGAAAACTCTGAAATGCACATCTGGTTGGTTGAGGAACCCTACCACTAGATTGAACAAATGGGTATTAAGCACCTCTTGCATGCCAGCTCCACAGTAGGCAGCTATGGTGCAAAATCCCTGGCCTAATCCAAAATGAGGGAGGCTCAGGCCTCCATCTGTCTAGATATGATAGTTTATAATTCATTCTCCCCATAATCTAGGATTTGTAAAACCGTGGCCTCCTGCACAATACTGCATCCTTCCAAGGCACCATGAAGAGCCATGAACTCCCACATAATGCCTCCACCAGCTGCTGTTGGGTCTCCTGCCTCCATTCCCTCTCTGAAATGGACCCAGCTTCCCCTTTCTTCTATGCTCAAGGCAGCCCCTAAACTCCATCTAGTCCTTCACAGATACTAGAAACCCTGAAGGCTTGGATTTGCTGCTGCCCAAAGCTCTCGCTTCCACTAAAATGACCTGACTCCCACTTGCTTTGGTTAAGCAGGGGTTAGGGATCAGCTGCTTCCCATAATTGGCTGCCTCCCAAGCCTGATTCTATCCTTCCTTCCTCCCACCCATCCTTCCTCCTTTCCTTCTTCTTTTCCTTCCTTCCTTCCTTTTTGCTTTTTTATATTTATGGTTCTCTTTCCTTATCTGAAATGTTTCTTTTGTTATTTTCTTTTCTAACAATTTAAGTCAATATGCAACAACTTTTGAATTTGTATGTTCTTTCAACTTCCAGCGTACAGCTTTTAGGTTTGATTCATTTTGATTTCTAACTATTACGGAAATTTTTGAACACATACAAAGTTAGAACAGTATAATGAACCCCAATTTCCATGTAACCATTCCGCACTTTAACATTTATCAACATGTGATTAATCCAGTTTCACCCATACCTACCTTCCCCTCCCCCAATGTATTGTTTTAAAGTAAATCCTAGGCATCATAACACTTCATTTTAATATTCTATAGGATATATCCCAGATATAAAAAATCATTTTTAAAACATAACTACAGACATTTGTCACATTTAAATAAATAATAGTAATTCCTTAGTATCACCTAATATATAGTCCATGCTCAAATTTCCTGGGTTATCTCATAAATATCTCTTTATAATTATTTTATTGAAATCAGAACCCAAACCAGGTCCACATACTGCACTTGTTCGTTGAAGAAGCTCCTGACAGGACTCCAAATGATCCCTGCCTTCCGGGATTCGCCTACCCTTCCCTGCTTCTATAGCAAAAGTGATGGCATGGCACTTTCAAGATAAGGCTAAAAAAGAGAGGGACTTCCATCTTCTTAGCACTCTTTTTGGCTCTTCTCAGCTTCTCTGAAGAAGCAAGACATCATGCTGTGAACTGCCTGGCAAATTGCTGAGAGAAGCTTCTAGCTAATAGCCAGGAAAGGACTGAAGCCTTCAGACCAACAACCCTAGAGGAACTGAATTCTGCTAATGCCACATGAGTGAACTTGGAAGCAGATACTCATGCCCCTTGAGATGACTACATCCCTGACCTTGACTTTAGCCTTGTGAGAGCTTCTCAGCCCAAATTCCTGATCCACAGAAACTTAAATAATAAATCTTGTTTTCTTAATCCACTGGGTTTGGGGGTAACTTGTTACACAGCAATAGATAACTATTCCTGTTGTTTTGTCCCTGAATCTCTTTAATCCACAACAGGTTCCCCTTCTTGTGGGTTTTTCATTTGTTTGTTTTTGCCAGGCCTGGGCCTGTATGGAAGACAGAGTTGTATGTATTATTCAGTATCCCTCAGAGTGGCACTCAGAATCCCTGGGAAATGGGATGAGAAGAAGTGGCCCCATACTAAGCATGCAGATGCCTGGCTTCTTGGGCCCTATAGAATCTCTGATTGGGGACCAGGAATCTGTATTTATAAGAGCATCCCAGGGGATTTTTTTGTCCACTAAAGTCTGGAGTCAGATAGACTTGGTTCAGAGACGTGGTTTTACCATTAGCTGTCAGGGGCATTTTGCGATCCTCATCCGTTAGATATGATTCTCACAGTATTTACTTCATAGGATGTTGTACCTAGCTGCTCCCTTTCTCATTCTCTTGATTCATGGACTTGCTCTCTTATGTGAGAAAGAAAGGGATTGGTTTGTAGGTAGAGTGAAGGAATTGGGCCTCGGGATATTTTCATACTTATCCTCCTCACTCAGTGTGGCTGGGAAGCATATTTACACTTAAGTCCTTGCACAGAAGATCCAACTTGGTTTTTCAGTATGCCAAACAAAAGTTTCTTCTGCATGCTACTTTTCACATATTTAACACAACTTACACTCATTTATGAGAAAACCAGCTCGATTGCATATGAAGTGTTGAAGATGTAAGAAATACTAAGAAGTCTGAGTGTTAAACACTTTGGTTTTACTTTGTGTTTTGAACAATCTGGATTCTTTCTGCAAATTGCTATTGTGTCTGTCATTCATTTACTCTTCATTTTTATGTATTTTATTTCATGCTGTCTGTGTTTTGGTTATCTACTGTTTCCTAAATTTAGTGGCTTTAAACAACCACAATCATTTATGATCTCTCATGGCTTCTATGGGTTAGATATTCAGTCAGGACACAGTAGGGATGGCTTGTGTCTGCTCCACAATGTTTGGGATCTCAGCTAGAAGACTCGAAAGCTCAGAGCTGGAGTCATCTGAAGGTTCATTCACTCACGTGTGTGGCTATCAATGCCGGCTACTGGCTGAGGTCTAGCCTGGGACTGTTAGCCAGAACACCTACACACGTGGTCTCTCATATGGCCGGGGCTTCTTTGCAACATGGGTCCTGGGTCTCAAGGGCAAGTATCCAGAGAGACACTTCTTATGACCTAGCCTCAGAAGTCACACAACATCCCCTATGCCACATTCTGTTGTTACTAGCAAGTCATTAGAATGAGCACACATTCAAGTGCAGGAGAATTCAGCCTCCTCCTTTTGAAGGAAGGCATGTCAAAGAATTTGTGAACATATTCTAAAATCATCATGATACTCGTGAAAATATCCATGGAAGCATAACCCATTAGTGTTCTGTATTGTGAGAGAGTGCATGTCAGTAACCATGAGCAATATCTAGGTGCACTCACAGCAAAAAAAAAAAAAAGATGTATTTAAATTTATTTTACTTTTTACTTTATGGGTATTGTATTGTGACTTGTTTCAGAAGGCTTTCCCTTAGATGCAGCTTATATTTTATTTTATTTTTTCTTCAGTTTTATCAAGATATAATTAACATATATCACTATATAAATTAAAGGTGTATAGCATAAGGCATTGACATATATATATATATATTGTGAAATGATTACTACAATAAGTTTAGTTAACATCCATCACCTCATATAGTTACAAAAAATGAATTTTTTCCCTCTGATAAGAACTTTTAGGATTTACTCTCTTAGCAACTTTCAAATAATACTATATAGCAGGGCTAACTATAGCCACCATTCTGTACATCACATCCTCAGTATTTGCTTATCTTGTAACTGGAAGTTTGTACCTTTTGACCAGCTTCACAGAATTCTCCCGCCTCCCACCCCCTACTTCCGGCAGCCACAAATCTGATCTCTTTTTCCATGAATTTGGTCTTTTGAGATCATACACTATTTGTCTTTCTCTATCTGACTTATTTTACTTAGCATAATGCCCTTAAGATCCATTCATGTTGTTGCACATGGCAGGATTTCCTTCTTTTTAATGGCTGAATGGTACTCTGTTGTAGGTCTATACATTTTCTTTATCCACTCATCTGTCATGGACACTTAGGTTGTTTCTGTATCTTGGCTGTTATAAATAATGCTGCAAGCCCAAGCTTTTATTTTTCTATATTTTTGCTTAGCAATGTAAGAGATCTCTTTCACATTTAAATATTTAATCTATCTTTTTTTTTTTAAAGAATGCTAGAAAGGGATCTGCCTTAAGTTAGGTTCCCAAGAAGCCCAAGGTGGGGATTCTTGACCAAGGGACTGGGGAGATGTTTTCAGAAGGAGAATAAGGTCATCGGGGTAGGAAAGTGAGGAAAAGCTGAGCAAGAATGTGGTTTCGGCTGGCAACTGTCTTTGGTCTGATCCCGGAAAAAGCTAGGGAGCCCAAACCGCACCACTGAGTTAGTTCCCCATGGAGGTAAGACCTTTTATACATCTCTGCCAGTCTGTCATTGGCCAAGGTCTGCCTGGAGGAGGGATGCTGGGCCACTCTCCAGAGGACGGGGCAACTGGACGATGGATCGCTGGATGTTCTGTTGGTGAAGGGAGCAGGGTAGGGCACCAACACTGTGCACTACAGTTCACCTTTGCACTGCTGAGATCTAGTTGCTTTTCCCTTGAAGTCCACTCCATCCTGGTGCAGCTTCTCCAGATTCTGACTGGTCACAATTCTGGGTAAACTTAGAAGAGGAGAATTAGTTCTAGAGCTTTAGCTGATGGTCATCATCTCCTTCCTCTGCCACTCACTAATTCTAGCCCTCCCTCTTCCCTTCTACCCCTGGCTTCAGCTGGTATTTCCGCTGGTCTCCATAGCTTGCTGCTGGGTTGATCTTAGCCCCCATCTCTGAATGATTGAGTCCCTGATTACCAAGCCCCATCAGGCCACAGCTACAGTACTTGCCCATTTACAATTAAAACTCATTGTAATATCTGGAGATGTTCCAGAGGATCACCTGAGTGGTAAACATACAGGCAGAGCACTGGGGGATCTGTGTCTCCAGCTTGGTCATCATGGTGTCCAGCACAACAGGTGATGGTGCAGATACTGGGACAGCAGACGAGCTACATCTGGGAATGGCAGGGAACAGCCTGGACATTGGAGCCAGTCCTGATTTTCAAGGTCTCTACAATTCATTCTCTGTGTATTCTTGGCAAGTCACTGAACCACTCTGAATCTCCTTTGTAAAAGGGGGGATAATAACCATAAGACCTACTTCACAGGGTTGTTACAAGGATTAAATGGAATAATGTCTATGTATGTAAAATGACTGGATCATAACAGAGGCCAAGAAATGTGATTCTTTTTCCTTCTCCTGCATCTCCTCTGCAACATAGGGCTGAGAGCCCCTTGTCAGATAACCCTGATGGGAACTCAGGGTGACAAGGGCTGTGGAAAGTGCTCATAGACTGGAAAGTGTCATGCCCCTGAGACTAAAGATGGTAATAACAGTATAGAGCCCTGGCTCTGGAACCTGAGCTCAAATCCTACCACTGCTTCCTACTAACTGTGTGACCCTGAACTAATCACTTAACCTTGCCGTGCCTCCATCTCCTCACCTGTAAATTGGAGATGTAGTACTATCCACTCCATGCAGTTTTGTAAAGGAAACATGAGTTATTGTACAGAAAGAGTTTAGAACAACACCAGGCCCCTAGTAAGCGCTCAAGAAATGTTAGTGATGACAGTGAAGAAGGTTGAGCTGAAAGGCTGTGTGCTCCAGGAGGGCAGGAACCCTCACTCTTGGGTTCATCACCATCTCAGTCTCCAGAATGGTGGTGCAAACGTTCATGGGATCAATGAATGGAGTGGGCTGTGCTCCTTACCCTGGTAGTCCTGTGTTGAGGGCCTTTCTTCCTGCATCCTTGCTGCCCCTTGGGCCAGCTACCCCATCAAGGCCCTGACGTGGGCAGTCCCTGACATCACGTGCTCTCAGCAGACCAGACTCCTCAGCTTGGCTTTGTAGAGCTCCCACTTGGAACCATTATGCTCCTGCCTTCCTCAGACAACTCACTGAGGTGTTCGCTTTGTGCATGGGGCAGGGGAGCTGATGATCTCTGCCAGGACAGACCTCTGCCCGGGGAGGAAGCTGGGCCTGGGCTGCAGGGCCAATTCCTCTGGCTGTGAAGGACCCTTGGGGGTCCAGAGAGAGAGGAAGCAAAGCCCCTGAGAAAAGGAGGTGGTGGGGTTGGGTAAGGGTGAGCCTGCCCTGTCCAGTGAGGCCCGGCCCCACATCCTGTCTGCCTGAGAATAGCACCAGATCGAGTAACTGCCTCCCTCTTCTCCTCCCCTCCTGTACTCCTCCTCCTCCTTCTCTTCCTCTACTACCTGGTCTGGCCCACGCCTCAGTGCACACACTCAATGGGCCCAGTCTAATCCCCTGACATCACCGCCTGCCCAGCACAGGCCCTGCCTGCCAGTTCTTGTAGCCCCTGGCCTTGGAGACCCAATTTAGGATCCCATGCCTCACAACCTGTCCTTCCCTCAACCTCCTCCCTCCTTCAGCTCACAGTTCAGATTTGAGACACTCCAGGCCCAATCCCATGCTGGGGGCAAAAGTCTAGGCTCTGTCCTGGCCTTGCTGTGTGACCCCAGGTAAGTAACTGCCTCTCTCTGGGCCTCCTCAGGCTCCTTATCTGAGTCTCTTCCATCCCCAGCTAATCATATCAACCTATTTTGGCTTCTTCTCACACCTCATTGCTTTAGGAAATGCGGTTCGGTATCAGGTTGTATGTTCAGTGGCCTGCCCAACTAGACCACACCTGGGACGAAGGGAGCTGGCCAGCCTTGTCATTTACCCCGGAGCCAGCCCCCAGGTAGGTGCTCCGTCAATATCTGCTGATTGAATGTATACATGGGTGAATGAATGAACAATGTATCTCCTGCTTTCATGGGAAGGGGTGGGCCTCCTCCCTCCACACCAGCCCCAAACAGGGCAGGAGGGAGGAGAGTATTCCACCCCAAAAAGGAAGGAAGCAGGGTGGGGGTATGACTGATCACTCTCTGACTCAGCCGGTGGACAGAAGCTGAGACTTGGGGAACACTGCTCCTCTATGGGGGTACAGAGGGAGCTCTGGAGAGGGTCCAGAACCCAGTACCTGTCTCCCTGCCCTCCCAATCTGCCACAGGCTTCCCCGGGCGGGAGGTTCTCAGATGCATGTGTCTGTGTGTCTGTGTGTGTTGTGCTTGGGCAGAGGGCAACCAGTGGCCCAATATCTCCCAGGAGAACAAGACTGAAACATGGCTAGATCTCCTGACCCCTGGCTGCACTGATGTCTGTGTGCATGCACTGTGGCCATGGTGAATGCACACCCCATGTATGTGTGTGTCTGCTCTGTCTGGCTTTCCCTGTGTAACACGTGTAGGTCTGGTGTGTGTGTGTGCTACAACACGTGTGTAAGCATGTCTGTTAGAGTGTCATCTCCATGAAGGCATGGATTTCTGTCTGATTTATTCCCTGCTCTATCCCAGCACCTGGAACAGGGACCAGCACACAGTAGGTGCCAATGTATACTTGAATGAATGAATGTATTTAAGTGTGTGTACGTCTGGCATGTGTGCCCATGTGCCAACGTGTGTGTAGACGTGCTCACGCTCCTGTGTCTAAGGGTGCACCTGGGTTTGGGTGATGTCACTCACATGCCACCCCTCCTGTCCCTTTTCCAAACTCCTTGGAAGCCAAGGCCCAATGCCTGGGTCCCCATGGGGCGGAGCAGGGGGCCGCCTCCTCAGGGGAAACTGGATCCCAGGACGTGCAGAGCAGCAGGGAGCAGGGCGGCCCCTTTGTCCCCCTATAATCCCCTCCCCGCCCTTGCCCCTTCCCTCCCAGCAACTAGGGTTTAAGGTCGAGTTTGGGGGCTGTGGGGACTAAGGTGTCACCTCAGTGTCCCTCTCCCTGCCTATTCCCTGTTTCTGGGGCTTCTGCACCTGTCCCCCCAACCCAGGGTGTGACTTCTTCCCTCCCTCCTGGGCGGCCCCAGGGCTCAGCCCCAGCTATAAAGCTACCTGAGGGGCAGAAGGACAGGAGCCCTAGAACAACCTAGAGACTTCAGAGAGGAAGGAGCCAAGGAAAGAGCATGAGCTGCCTGCTGGGTGAGTGAGGGAGACTGGGTGCCAGGACCCAGACTGAGGGTAGGTGGGTGGGGTACCACCTGGGACCTCTGGCCCACTGAACTCATGTGCCTGGCTATCTTTGTATATGCTGGAAAACTAAATCCTTACACACAGATGACTGCATTCACCTTTCGTTCATTAATTGAAGAAATATTTATTGAGTGCCTATTATGTGCTAGGTAGTATTCTAAGCATTTGGGGATACAGCAGTGAACAGACAAAAATCTATGGCTTCATGGAGATTTCATTCTGCAGACAGATAATACACATAATTAGTAAGTAAATTATAATGCCAGTGTGATAGAAGGTGAGTGCAAGGATTCAAGTTTGTTGAATGAATGAATGAATGGAACTTCACTTTCAGCCTTTAAGTTCTAACTTCTGGGAACTCAGGAATGTGGAAAGGGGCATAAAGAAGACCATTCTGCTTTGCTTCTCATCTCCATCTCTTCCTGCTGGTGACCTTAGGTAATTTCCCTCTTCTCTGAGCCTCACGCTGTTGGTGGGAACACAAACTGGGCCTGACCTTTAAGGAGACAATTTGTCAGCATTTACTCACATTTAAAATGAGCATAGCCTCCAATCCAGATATTCCCACTTTCAACAGTGCCCAAAGAGGTCAGAGTAAGGATGTTCCTGGCAGCATTAATTCACTCAACAAGTATTTAAGCTCTGTGCTAGGTGCTGGGGAACCAGCAGTGAATGAACCAGGTGAGGTTTCCTCTTTCCTGGGGCCAACATTCTAGGGGAAGAGAAAATGACAAGCAAGTAGACAAATAAATCAGGTAGCTTCAAAGAGCAAGGCTCTGAAGACTGTAAATCAGGGAGAGGGAAGGGCTCCTCATATGCTGTCAGGACAGCTTATCTGAAGAAGCCAAGCCTTGGGAAGGTTTGGAGGGTAGTTCTGGCAGGGCCCAGCAAGGGGCAAGGCCTGAGTGGGAAAGGCTGCAGGACAGAAAGGAGGCCAGTGCAGAGGCACAGGACTTCTAGGCCACATGGAGGACTTTGGTTTCACTGGGTGAAGTGGGAGCCACAGGAGGTTTTGGACAGAGGAGGGACCTTGGATATGGGGCATTGTGGAGGGGAGGGGGGAGGCAAGGGTGGGAGCAGAGACCAGTGGGGAGGTGACTGTAATAGTCTGGGGAGATGTGCTGGTGGTAGAAGTGGAAGGAGAGGAGAAGTAGTTAGATTCTGGATATATCTTTTCATCATTTAAGACTTTTCACTGAAAATAACAAATACACAGAAAACTGCATGAGTCACAAGTGAACAGCTCAATGAATTTTCATGAAGTGAACATATCCTTGTCATAAGCACTCAGATCAAAAAACAGAGACCTGAACCAATTATGTTTTAAGGACAGAGCCCACAGGATTTACTGTGGGGCTGAATGTGCAGAGAAAGAGAGAAGGCATCAAAGAAGACCCCATGGTTTTGACCTGAGCAACTGGAGGCCTGGAAATGCTATTACCTGAGATGGGAAGACTGAGGTGGGGGCGGGTAGGGGTGGGGATATAGAGCTGAGTATGGACATTTCAAGTTTGAGTTGCTTGTTGAAATCCAAGGGAAAATGTCAAGCAGGAAGTGGAATACATGGGTCTGGAGTTCAGGGTAATGTTCTGGGCTGAAAATAATCTCTCTATAGAATGATTCTGCTCTGACTTGGATACACAAGTTTGTTGTAAGGGCTGCACCCATTTGAGGAGTTGTTATGAAGAATGAATGAATAAGCAGGTGGGGTCAGGGACTTGGTTCTCACCTCTGATTTCTTCTGTCAGCTCCCCTCTGCCTGCTGACCCTTCTGCTGCCACCCCTCAGTCCAGGGGCCCCCATCTCCGCAGCTGAGCCCATCAATCAAGCCTACAGCCTGGCCCTCTACATGCAGAAGAATACATCTACACTGCTCCAGACTTATGTGAGCGACACTGGGCATGAACAGAGATGAAGGGAGAGGGACCTGCCCTCCTGGCCCAGCCCTGAGTAGGGGAAGCAGAGCAAGGCCAGGAGAAGACGCTTCCAATGGGTCTAAGGGTCCGGGGGCACTGTCTACTAGAGATACAGCCACAGAATGCTGCCATTGACAGCTAGTGACCTTGGACAAAGTCATTCCTTCCCTCTTGGTCTCAGCTTCTTCATCTGCAAAACAAAATGGTGATCCTGCCTTTGCTGACCTCTCAGAACAGTTACAAGATTGAAAGGAAGCTTGTAAAGGGAAGGGCTTTACAGGGTCCTGATTATTTCTGCAATCACCTCGTGCTGTTTGCCTAGTTGAGCCTTGTGCCATGCTGGGTACTCTGTCCCATTATCTTACTGACTCCTCAAACAGTTCTGAGATGGAAGTATAATCTATTTTACTGATAAGTTAACTGAGTCTTAGAGAGGGTGAATAATTTGCCAGAGGTCACATAGCTAATAACTGGCAGTGCCAGGATTTTAAAGCAGGTCTGCGGCATTTGATGCCAATCCCGCCCCCACACCCCACCACCAACTGTCTAGAAGTTCAGACGGGCAGCCTGTGACTGGGTCAGACCCACAGATGTTTTCTGGTTGAGCCATGCAGTGCTTGTTAAAATTTTGGATACGAATGTGTCTAAAACAGGCGCAGAGATCCTGTTGACCAAAGCTCCTGTCCGCGGCCCCCATCTTAGGCCTGTCTTCTTCCCCAGGTTACATGACCTCCCCCCGGAGGCCCCAGGGTTTGACCCTTCCAATGAAGTATATTCCAGACCCTTGTGAAGTTAGTGAAATCTAGTTTCCAATCCCCTATCTACCATTGTTCTAGGGGTAGCCATGGGCACCCTGCGCCTCAATTTCTCCACCTGTGAAATGGGGATGTAGGACTAGGTGATCTACCGATCAGGGGCTTCATCAGGGAGCACTAAGATTCTGTGGCTCAAGGTCTGCAGAGGCAGGAACGTTGATGGGGAAGGCTAAGCTGAATTTAATAATAGTAACAATTATTAATGATTATAAGGAAATTAACAAACAACTAAATGCTGTAAATAAAATAGATATAGGGCTATAATGACATTGGCAATAATATAGATTGAGAATATTATAATAGATGGTTAATAGATCATGATATCAGTGTTCATCATATTCATATATTAATTAATAGTGGCTTATCATGTCCTTATTATAATGTCAGGTACTGCGCTAAATGCTTTATGTATATTGCTTCTTATCATCTTCATGATAATACTGCCACATGGGAATTATTAAAGCTGTGAATCAACGTTGTACAACTTGTACTTGGAAGAATCTAAATTGGAACGTAACAGAGCCCAGGCTCTGTGCTAGCACATCCCACCAATTTTCTGAGAGGTAGTGAGAGGCAATGCTCCATGGGAAGATGCTAGCCTCATAGAAGGCAGATGTGAAGTTCAGGGAGCCCCAGAGCACCCCTTTGGTCTCCTCACTCCTGTCTGTCTCTGTCCCTCATGCAGCTCCAGTACCAGGGCAGCCCCTTTAGTGACCCTGGCTTCTCAGCCCCTGAGCTCCAGCTCAGCAGCCTGCCTCCTGCTGCCATCTCCTTCAAGACCTGGCATGCCTTGGATGATGGGGAGCGGCTGAGCCATGCTCAGGGGGCCTTCCTGGCCTTGACCCAGCACCTACAGCTCGTGGGGGACGACCAGAGAGATCTGAACCCTGGCAGTCCTATCCTGCTGGCTCAGCTCGGGGCTGCAAGACTCAGGGCCCAAGGCCTGCTGGGCAACATGGCTACCATCATGACTGCTCTGGGCCTGCCCATCCCCCCTGAAGAGGACACTCTTGGGCTTGTCCCCTTTGGGGCCTCAGCCTTCGAGAGGAAATGTCGAGGCTATGTAGTGACCCGGGAATATGGCCACTGGACAGACCGAGCTGTGAGGGACTTGGCTTTGCTCAAGGTCAAATACCCTGGATAGAGGAGGTGGTATTTCCTATCAGAAGCCACAAAATCTCTTCTTTCACAGTGGACTCTTCTGTGCCTTGATTCTTGGCTAGAAAGGAGACGAATCTTGTCTAGCAGACAGGGTTTATGTGCCATGTATTTGGGAATATTTCCTAGAAACAAGGCCCCAAGTTCCTATTGCCTGGGCCTTCCTGCCTCCCTTCCAAATCTGGGTGGGACCTTATGGATATCATTTCATGGATTCCCAATCCAGTGGTACTGGTTGCCCATTTCCTGGGTGGCAAGAAGTGCCTCTTTAAGAGTCTTCACTTCCCACTCTGCAAGGAGAGGACAGTTGGTCTCCTTCCTGAGTCCTCCTGGAGACTTTCCCCTTTCTGTAATTTTGGGGAGGCCCAGGGGCTGCCTTCTTGTCTCTGTCTTCCTTACTTCCTATATGAAGATTAGGACTTTCTGAGCAGTTAGGACTCCCTTCCTGCTGGAGTTCATTTCCTCCCCTAGTCTACCTCCCTGACTGTGATCACTGTTCCAACTTCCCATCTTAATGGGGCTTAACTTCCGCATCAATGGAAATCCAGTTCTTGAAAACTAAGGACTCAAGTCATATCTGTTTCCTGCTCAGGACACATCCACTTCTTGTTCTGGGCTGACAGATTGCATCCCTGGACTGGGGCTCTCATGAATTTCCTATTAATACTGTGGCTTGTGGTTATGTCTGGGGGACCAGGATGCATCCCAAGAATCTTATTCTCCTCAAAGGTGTCTCCCCATTTTCAACAAGTCTATATGCTGATAACTTTAGCGTTTTTTTATTATTAAACATTTTATTTACAAAAAATTAATTTATTCTCAGAAATAAAACTCTTAAAAGTGTTGATTTTTTTCTCTCCACAGACCTGGGGGAGGGGATGTGCAGGGATAGGGCAGAGGGAGGTGAAGGAGAGGAAGGACATCGAAGGTAAAGGGGGGCAGGGCCCAAAGGGATGGGATGGTGGGGATGGGGTCACAGGGAGTGACCCTGGGGGGAGGTGGCTTAAATCTGTCTGGAGTAGCCTTCCCACCACAAGGCCAGAGGCACATCCCTGCCCAGGAAAGGCCAGAGAGAGGGACAGGGAAACAGCAAGGAAGTGTCCCCTCCTTCAGATGATGCTGAGATGTACACATGCTCACATGGGGCCAACGGGGAGAAAATAGATGGAGAAAAAGAGACAAAGAGACCCCCAGAGATGAGTAATGGGGGGAGACTGAGGCGGAGGCAGGGTCAAGGGATGGGGAAAAAGCCGGGGCGGGGGGGGGGGGACACGGACCGGGCAGGAAAATGATGGACATGGGAAGTCACATACCGAGACAAGAAGGTACCGAGAGAGAGAAAAAGAGACAGAGGGCACAAAAAGCAAATAGAGAAGGCAGACACAGAGAGGGTGGAGACGGTCCGAGCACATCAGACACTGATAGAGATGGAGAGAGACTCTAGAGGTGAGCGAGCTGCTCCCCGCGCCCGCGCTCAGCCTGGGCCCCCAGGCACCAGCTGGCCCAGGTCGCCCTCGGTTCGGCTCACCCAGTCGCGGTAGAGGCCGCACACGCGGAGCCCGAGCACCTTGGCCGGGAACACGCCGGCGGCGGCGGCTGCAGCAGCGGCGGCGGCGGCGGGCTCGGGCCGGGGCCCGCGGGTCTCGGAGCCATGCGCGGACAGCACAGCCTCAACTGCGGCGCCCAGGGCCCGGGCCTGGAGCGCCGCGTCCTCCAGGCGCCGCAGCAGGCGTGCCGCGCGCGGGTTCAGCTCGGCCTGGCGGCGGCGCACAAGGTCCAGTAGCGGCGACAGCTCAGCCAGCGCCGCCGCGTCAAGCCGCAGCCGCTCTGGCGCCGGCAGGCTCGCGTGGCCCGATGCCGGGGCGCTCAGGCCGGCCACCGGCAACCGCGGTGGCGCGAAGCCTGGCAGCCCGAAGGGGTCTCCCTGGTGCTGCACCTGCGGAGACATGGCCGTCAGGGGGCTCCCGGAGGAGCGACGGCGTAGGGGGCAGTGACATCACCTACCCTCTCGGGGCCTCAGTTTCCCCATCTTGCAAAAGAGACATTCCTTTTAACAGAGATGCTGTGTTTGAGATAACACAAAACAGTGTGTGGTAGGTTAATAGAACTAGCTTTGTGGTCCTACCACCCTCCGTCATAAAAGTTACATAATTATTTTTAATGTTATCATTACTGTCCAAGGCCACAGCAAGTTGGCAGGCCTACAGTTCTCAGATTCAAAAGTATACCCTCCTTCCACTACACTAGATCAACTTGGGGAAATCCCTTCTTTCCTTGGGCAGGGAAACCAAATATGTTGGCAGATCCCCCTCTGTCAAAGCCCCCTCTGAGGATGGAATTTTTGTTCCAGATTGAAACCTGGTTTTGACCTCTCTGCATAGTATAGGTAGAACAGTTCACAGCTCATCTTGTTCAGCTGCCTGATTTTACAGTTGGGAAGACCAAGGTCCATAGAGGTAGGATGATAATATTATACAGAGCCTAGACTCCAGGTTTCCTGACTTCCAGACCAGAGTTCTCTTCACACTCTCAGAATGCCTGTCTTAAAGCACCAAGGAGGGACTCTCCAAGCTGAGGCGGACCGTCGGAGGGGCCTCCTGAATTTGCTGTGTGGCCAATTTCCATAGCTGGGAAATGAGGTTGAGAAAATGTTTGGTCAAGGACCCTGTGACTTGTCTCCTTCCCTATTCCCCAGGTCCCTGGTACCTCTACCCCCATCCCCACTCACATATTCCTGGAGCAGCTGCTCAGCATATTTGGTAAGGAGGTGGGCAAGACTGTGTGTCTGACGGATCTTGGCCTCCAGGTGGGGAACAGATGAGATTGAGGAGTCAGCCTGTGGGTCTTCTGGTGGGAAAAGAGGAGCAGAATGAAGGGCGGCAGCCCAACCCCCTACTTCTTGACTACTTCCAGGCTGGCTCTTCCTTCCTGAACTCAGAAGCTCTGCTCCGAATTCTCCGACTTGTAGACAGGCCGGTTCTGTCCCATTCCAACCGAGGTATAATGAGGCACCCAACATTTGCCAAATGGTTGTTCTACCTGAAATGTTCTCTGTCCGCGAATCACTGTTGAAATCTTATTAAAGCCAGATTAGAATACTGCCTTCTCAGGGCAGCATCCGGATTCATCCCTCACTTAAATGAACTTCTTATTTCTCCTTAAAGCCATTTATTCATACTTCCAAGGTAGTTCTTTTAATGGCTCTTTTATCTGTGTGAATCTGCCTCAGTTTGGGAGCCCTTTGAAGGTAGGGCTCACATATCTCTGTACCTCAGTGATTGTTGGTGGAATTCATTATTCACTGAAACACAGAACTTCAAATCAGAATGTGCCTTTAAGCCCATTTTATGAACTGGAAGACCAACATCCCATTCCTCCGATGGCCCTCCTCTGCAAAGCTTAGGGCTGGGAACGATCTGCGACCGGCCTTCCCTAGCACAAGTTTAGAGGGTGGCACCTCTAGCGGACAACTACATTTCCCGAGATGCCCAGCGCATGCTGGGGAGTGTAGTCTGGCCCGGTAACTCCAGCCCCGCCTCCCGCCTGAGTTTCCCACCGCCTATCCCTAGTTTTCACAGCCACGGTTTTCGCCTCCTGTTGTCACTGACTGGTTCCTGTGGCCCAAAGACTTCCTCCTCTAACTCTTACTCTCCCTCTGACCCCATCTCTGATTTTTTCCCAATACTCAGAGGATCCAAGCGTCAAGCCCCAGCCACGACCTCAGTCCAACCCCAGGGTGTACTCGAACTGGTGACCTAATCCCCGAGCCCAAGTTCCTGAATGCACAGCCCTCGGCCTCCTCTAAACTCTGGCATTTCCCCTCCCCACAGCTCACCCACAGCACACTCGCTCGTTACCTGACACCGGGGCCCTCCACTTCCCGGCTCAGGCCGCTCCCTTCCTGGCCCCGGGGATAGCGGGGACCCAGACCCAGCTTCCAGCCCTTCTGACCCCTGCTCCCCTGGGACACCCAGCATCCAGCCCTTCAGCCCCTTACCCAGACTTCCCTCCCTCAGGCTCATGCTGGCCCCAGGCTGATCCCGGTTGCCTCCACGCCCCCCTTCCGATGGTGGGGAGCAGGGGGAATGGGGTAGGGGCGTGGCCCGGGCGCAGCCAATCAAGGCTCAGACCCCAAACAGTTCCCCTCGCCCCGCCTCCCCGCTCCGCGCCCCAGGCAGGATTCCTTGGCCCTGCTCAGCTAGCTCCCTGCTTGCACGGCCTCGTTGGGAAAGGGGTCTGGGGGGCGACTGTTTGTAAGCAAGGTGGACTAGGGACCTCGAGGCTGGGGATGCCGAAGACTAGGAGGCAGTCCTGCGTCCCGCCAGGAGGAGGAGGCTCAGGCTCCACCTGGAGCAAGGCTAGGCTCCCGGGCTGCTTTTTGGAGAAAACGGGGGAAGGGATATAGGAGAGGGTGGAGCTGGCAGGACAGGAAAGTGCTAGCCCTCCTTCTTGGCAGGGGTAGGGGAGCCGGTACTCAAGACGCCGCGATGGGAGCCCTCAGGCTGGGGCCACACCTGCTCAGACAAACACCTCCTGGACTATCTTAGATACTTTTTGCTCCCGCTTTCACTGTCACACATATTAGAGGGGGAACAGATAGCCCACCTCACCTCACAGTACCAGACCCAGTAAGAGAACCCCTCTGACACATCTGAATCTACTACTTACAGACTTCATTATCATACCGGAACAAGCTTCGGAGGGGGTCACATCCACACGTCAACACCACTGACCCCCTAATACTGAAAAGACTGTACACATTTACTTATCCCCACAAACGGTTCCCAAGCACTCACTCTGTCCTGGGCTCTGGGATCTAGAGACGATCCCATCTGTATTTGTTTTCTGGCTCCCTGAGGAGCTTACAGTCTGATAGGGGAGACCATCCACAGCAGAGTTTGTGAGTAAAGGCACCGGGAAGGAGGTATGTATGTCTGTGAGGATATTGCCATGAGCCGACAACTGCAAGAATGTAGGAAGAAAGGAATTACTGGCAGAAGGCACAGCAGGTGCAGCTGAAACTCTGCTATTGGTAGGAGCCACATCACCATTTATTAACAGCGAATATTTATTGGGCATTTACTATGTGCAAGGCATTGCACTAAGAGCTATAGACATCTTAACTTTCTTCATGTTGTAGTTGAGGAAACAGAGATAAGTGACTCGTCCAAGGTCCCCGGACAAGCAGAGTGGGGATTTTACTCCAGCACTTTGGCTCCTGAAATGTCATACTCACCCTCCTACACCTTAACCTCTCTGGACATAGTCACACCAAAACATAGACACCATAGCCACGCCGTTGAAAAACAAGCACACATAGTGACACAAATTTAGACATGTCATATCTGCTGGCAAACACAGCCTCAAATAAAATCAAGACACACTCATTTTAAGTAAAACTTCAGTGAAATATAAGATACATAGGGAAAAATGCATACATCGTAAGTGTACAGCTCGATGAATTTTCGGAATAAATATGCCCAGGAAAACGGCACCAGATTGAAAAACAGAACCCGACCAGTGTCCAGGGCCCTTCTAGCTCCTCCGAGTCTTAAGGGCGACCCATATCATAAATTCGTTTTGTCTATTTTGAACTTCATATAAATGGAATCATACAGTGTGTACTGTTGTATCCGACTTCTTTCATGGGACTTGTGGCGGTTGTTGAGTGCTGGCAACACATCACTCTCCTTGCTGTGTCCATGATGTGAATAGGCTGCAATTGGTTTTTCACTTTCCGTTTGCTGGGTTGTTTTCCTGTTTGACGCTAGTATGAATAGTGTTATGAACATTCCAGTACAGTTTCTTGGTCTTGATCTCTAACAGTTTACACTCCCCCAGAAATATGAGAGGTCCAGTTGCTCTACTTCGCTTACACTTGCTATGGCCCGTCATTCTCATTTTAGTCATTCTGGTGGGTGGAGACTCACTCATATTTGCAGCGTCGGGCATGCAATTGGCACTCGGCTAAAAGACAACTGAATACATGAAATGCATGTCTGGCTGAAAGAAGACTAGGACAGAAGCAGCCAGCTCGGCGAGGGTGAACACACACACACACTCCCTCCACACAGCATCCCAGGGACCGCCACGCGCAGCGGACGCACGCAGGGACACGGACACTCTCGCGCCCCCAGAGCCCACGTGGTCGGAACGCACCATCTCCGCCCAGGGTCGCGCGCCCAGTGGTGGAGCTGCCCCAACCCTCACTCGCGGCAGCGGGCAGGGGGCGCTGCGCGTCTGGGCGCCCCGAGGGGGCGGGCCCGGTCGGGGCGGGGCCGGCCGGCTTGCAGGCCTGGGCTCTGGCTGTCCGCGCCTCCCGGCCGCTCCAGGACGGGCCGGGGCGGGGCGCGGCGGCAGGAAGCGGGGCGGGAACTCGCGGAGGCGTTGGGGAGCTAGGGAGGGCGCGGCTAACTCCCGGAGGAACGGCAGGCCCATTGAGGGGCGCCCGGGTCTGGCGCCAAGCCTGAGCCCGCCGGACGGGAGGCGGTCCAGCCGCGGGCTCGGCCTCGGCCCCAACGCGCCAGCATGGCCGGCCGGACCGTGCGGGCTGAGACCCGGAGCCGGGCCAAGGATGACATCAAGAAGGTGATGGCGACCATTGAGAAGGTCCGGAGATGGTGAGCGCTTTCTGGGGACCAGGGACAGGACATGGCGGGACCACTCCTCCCCCAAATGCTTCTACCCTCCCTTCGCCAGCTGTGGTGTCCAGGTGTTAGGTGTGCCCCTCAGCTGCGCCCTGGATCTGCAGGGCTCTGTCCCTCTTCTGGCTACACCCTGGGGTCTACAAAGCCTGCTCCCCAGCGGTGCCCTCCCAGAGCAGGAGCCCTCATTTATGCCCCGCCCCCTGAAGCTTTGACACTCCTCTGGCAAGTGTGGCCCGGGATCTTCATTGCAGTGGTCCCCAGCCAGGTCCTGAGCCTTGCTCCCTATGTATACCCTAGGGGTCTGCAGAGCCCTGGTCTCCAGAGGCACCCCCATCTGGAATATGTAGGGCTCTCTACCTCTAACTATGCCCCATTAGTAAAATTGCCCCCTCCCTTGTGAACCACCCCCACCTTCACGGGTATCCCCAGATGTGTCCAGCTCCTGGGGGGCCCTCCCCTCGGGCCTTTCTGACCTAGTCCCTCATCCTCCCACAGGGAGAAGCGCTGGGTGACTGTGGGCGACACTTCCCTTCGTATCTTCAAGTGGGTGCCAGTGGTGGACCCCCAGGAGGAGGTGAGCAAGCTCCCCCACACCAGGCCCTGCATCTGCATGACCTCAGGCAATCCTCTACCCACCCAGGCCTCCACCTCCAGGCCCCACTCTGAGTTCTCAAATGCAGCAACTCAGACAGATGTTAACAATTACTTGCAACTCCACCCCCTTCTCCCTTTTTCCTGCTTCATTCAGAACCCAGAGTTCAAGACCTAAGCCAGTGTGCCAACTTGTGTCACCTCATGCAGGGCATTTTGTTTCTCTGTGCCTCAGTTTCCTTATTTGTACAGTGGGGACTTTGCAAACACTAACTAGAAGGCTGCCTCTGACCCTTACCCTTCTAACCCGCAGGAGCGCCGGAAGGCAGGTGTCGGGGCAGAGAGATCCCGAGGCCGGGAGCGGCGGGGCAGAGTAGCCAGTCCCCGAGTGGGTGGCCCTCTCATCCTGCTTGATCTCAATGGTATGTAGGGATCCTGGGATTTGGGAGCTGTGGGGATTGAGGGAAGAGATTAGGGGCCTCAAGGCCCAACGATTTTGGCTTTTGCTTCTGCAGATGAGAACAGTAACCAGAGTTTCCATTCGGAAAGTTCCCTGCAAAAGGGCACTGAGCCCAGCCCTGGAGGCACCCCCCAGCCCAGCCGCCCTGTATCACCTGCTGGACCACCAGAAGGGGTCCCAGAGGATGCTCAGCCCCCACGGCTGGGCCAGGAGAGAGGTAGGACCAGGAGCCCCCTCTTCTGAGTCTTGTCTTCTCCAAAGTTGAAACCATCAGCTTACCCCTGCACCTGCTTCCCATTCTGTATTGCCTCCTCAAGGATGCCTTCCCTGACTCCTTTGGAAAGTCACCACCCTACCTCTGGGGACTGTCTCATTCCTCTGGCATCTTCTGGTCTGTAGATAATTTATCACCATCTGAGATTTCCATGTACACTTAATTTTTTATTACTTAAGTTTCTCCCTCACTCCCACCTCATGTCAGCTTCCTGAACGTTGGGCTCATATTGATCTCGTTCACTACTGTATCCTCAGAACAATGGGGGACATACAGTAGGCACTCAATAAATATTTGTTGAGGAGAAAATAGTGATACTCCTACAAGTGATAACAACAGTTAGTACTTACTGGGCTCCTGTGTCAGGTGCCCTTCTAAGCATTATGTATGTTTTATTTCATTTCATCTTCACCACAACCCTTTGGGCATTATGATCCCCATTTGTGGATAAGAAATTGAAACCCAGAAAAGTTAAGTAAGCTGCCCAAGCTCACACAGACAGTGAACCAGCACCCTGGGCCAGCACCTTGAATCCTCAGCTCCTCTTTCTTCCATATAGTTAATCGCCTGTCTGGTCAGAACCACCTTCCAAATGTGTCTACTTTCCTCTCCCTCCCCAGGCTCTGTCACCTCTCACCCACACCCAGCTCCAGCCTCCGCATGCATCTCCTCTCCCCCAGTTGTCTCCACACAGCTGCCAGAACAACTTCTTTTAAAGCACAGTTTTGACAGGGCCATTTTTCTGCTTCAAAGACTTCAGTGGCTCCCTGTGGCCTGTGCCTCTTCAGCATGGCACTCTGGCCCTTTGTGAACTATTTCCTGAGACCTCTTGTTCTCTTCCAAGAACAACATGACTTGGGCCTATGGGATGTCTAGACTGTGCCACGTACTTGTATACCTTTACTAATATAAAAACAATAATTGGCATTTACTGAGCTCTTACTACGTGCCAGACGCTGTGCTAAGGCCTTTACCTATATTCTCTCATTTAATCCTCATAGCAGTCTCATATGGTAATTACTATCATTATCCCTGTTTTACAGATGGGGAAACTGAGGCCCAGAGAAATTAAGTCATTTGCCCAAGGTCTGGATTTGAACCCAGGCAGTCCAACCCCAGAATCTACTCTATGTTCCCTCTGCCTGAATGTGCTCTACCTCCCCATTTCTCTACCTGATCAAGCCTACTCACCTGTCAAGATCCCCCCTAAATATCCTTCCCTTGTCTTCTTCTTGGGTTATGATCAGGTTGCTGGCTCCCTCCTGAGTGTTCCCTCAGCCCCTGGGCTTAGGTGATTGGCATATGTGTCCCCCCTGGTCTGTGCCATGTCCCAGGGCAGCTGCTCAGGGAATGTCTGTTAACTTGACATTCCAGATCCCGGGGGCATAACTGCAGGCGGCACCGATGAACCCCCAATGCTGACCAAGGAGGAGCCTGTTCCAGAATTGCTGGAGGCTGAGGTGAGAGAGACCAGAAGGCTGGACTCCTGGGTCATTGAGGGAATGAGAGCTCTGGGGCAGCCAAGGCCTGGGGGCTGCACTCCTGAGGTGCAGGTGGGAAACAGACCTCAAGCACAGCTAAAGGCTCAGAGGCTGGGTTCTTGGGGCTGAAAAGAAAAAGGTGTTTTAAGGCAAAGTCCTGAGGGCTGGATGGGGGCTGATTTAAGACCATTAAAAGCCTGAAAAGATTATGGTACTCCTTCACATTTTTTTAAAAAATATGTATCCTAAACTATAAAGTTAGCTTAAGAAAGTCCTTCACAAATTTCTGACTTTTCCCACAAGGACTACCTTGATGCATTTTCCAGAAATATCAAATATCAACTTCTTCCCTCAAAACGGTGTTGTTTCCAGTGTCCTACTTCATCTGCATCTTGGGTCCCTGGCCCGGGAGAGGAGTGGAGTGGAGGGAGGCTCTGGAGAAGGCAGAGGCCAGGAGGCTACACTCCCAGGTTTGGGTGGAGCTCACACCTATCCGCCCTTCCTCTTTAGGCCCCCGAAGCTTACCCCGTCTTTGAGCCAGTGCCACCTGTCCCTGAGGCAGCCCAGGGTGACACAGAGGACTCGGAGGGCGCCCCCCAACTCAAGCGCATCTGCCCAAATGCCCCTGACCCCTGAGAAGCTGGCCTGCCTGTTCTGTCACCCCAGGGGCCCCTTTGGCTTTTTACAAATAAAGACCCTTTTGTAATTTTGTGTCATGTCATTTCCCCATTGGGATGGGGAGGGTCTTTGGAGACAGTTTTGTCTCATGCTCCATTTCTCAGATGGGGTCACTGAGGCTCTAAGAGGACCTTCCTACAGTCATGCCATGAGTCAGACATGGAATGGGGACTTGAGCCAGGAACCCTGCCTCCGTAACACTCCCTCCATCCTCCCTGTCCTCCTTACCTTTGACCCTTACTGACCTTCAACCCTCCTCCTCAGGGAATCCCAGGACCCCTCTTCCTGCTTCACTCTCCCCTCGGCCCAGCGATTGTTACCGAAGCTCTGGGCAGCTAGGCCCATGGTCCCTGTTCATACATAGGGACATGGAGACGCAGAGGGATCTGGGGATCTGGGGCGACCCGGTCCATTTCCTGCTCTCGGGAAGCCATAGCATCATGCTTCCCTGCTTCTGCTCAGCCAGACCTCCACTGGAACCCCTGTTCACACTCTGGTTGAGTCTTACATGCCCTCAGCTCAAGCACCACCTCCTCTACGAAGCCTTCCCTGCTCCCAGGCTCAGTCAGTTTTCCCTCTTTCAGGCTCCCAAAACCCACTGTGCTTCCCTCATTTTGTCCCAGCATTTCAGGCTGTTTGGGATGGTTGGTTTGTGTGTTTGTCTTGACCATTAGGCTGTGGACTCCTGAGGGGAGAAGTTGGTGCCCAGCCATACCTAGCACCACACTGGGCATAGAGCAGTCGTAGCAACTGTTTGATGAACAAATGAATAAATGAATTGGCTGAGGCTATCCAGGAAGGCTTCTCTGAGGAGGTGGCACCTGCGCTGGGCTCTAAGACATGAACCTTTGTGTGGTAGATCTGGGGTCGGAAGTCCTGGTTCAAGTCCTGGCTCTGTTAACTCACTAGCTGTGTGGCTCTACACAGGCCATTTCCCCTCTGAGCCTTAGTGTGTTCATTTGAGCAGTGAGGACGATAACTAAGCCTCATCTACCTCAGTGGCTTCTGGGAACCTTCAAATAATAGTAGGTGACTTCACTCTGAGCCTAAAAGAGAGTCAGTCAGGTGTATTAGGGCTATTTCTATTTTTAACAAAGGAAGAAACTGAGGTTCAGAGAGGATCAAATTGGAACTTTAAAGAGCTATTAAAAAATGTCACGGTGTTTCCTCATAGCAGCTGCAGTAGTAATAGTTGAGCCAGGACTGGCCAGGGGAGCCAATTGTGCAGTGATGTGGTATATTCCTTTCCTGTTGCTACTATAATGAATTACAATAAATTTAGTGGTTTAAAACAACACAATTTATTATCTTACCATTCTGGAAGTCAGAAGTCCAAAATTAGTGTTACTGGGCTAAAATAAAGTCGAGGCATCAGCAGGGCTGGTGCCTTCCAGAGGCTGTAGGGGAGTGTCTGTCTCCCCTCTTTTTCAGCTTTCACAGACCACCTGCACGCCTTGCCTGTGGCCCCGCCCTCCACCTTCCCGTCCAGCAGCCCAGCATCCTCCCATCCCTCCGCCTCTGCTTCTATCATCACGTCCCCTCTGCCTCTCCTGCCTAAGACCCTTCTGATTACACTGGGCCCACCTGGGTGATCCAGGCTACTCTTCCCCACTTGAAGATCCTTAATCACATCTACAAAACCTCCTCTGCCTCATAGAATAACATTCACAGGTCCTGGGGATTAGGGTGTGGACAACTTTGGAGGCCACTGTCAGCCTGCTACACATGGTAATAATGACAGGCATTTACTGGATGTGGTGGTCATCTCATTTTTCCCCTCAACCATCCTATGAGGTGATAAGAGTACTCTGTAAACTGTAAAGTGCCTTTTATGGGTTAGTAGTATGGTATTAAGTCCCAGAATTCAGGCTCAGGATTTGAATCCCAGCATCTCTGTTCATTTGCTGTGTGACTTGAGCAATGACTTAACCTCTCTGTGCCTCATTTTCTCATGTGTAAAATAGGGATAATAGTAACAACCTAGTGAGACTATTGTGAGGATTAAGTGAGGCAATACATGGAGAGAGAGTTCTTGGCTTGACACAGAGTAAGTACTCAATAAATGGCAGCTGCTTTCCTTTTACCCATTTTATAGATGTGGGCTTAGGGATAGAGGCCAGGGACTCATTTGTCAGTGAGACTGGGCAGAAGGAGTCCATTTCTGGGCAGCCTTGAAAGGTTCTGAACCCAGAACCCAGGCATCTGTCTGCTAGCCCAGGCCTGCCCTCACCCTCTCTATGGTCCACTTTGTGACCTTATTTCAAAGCCACCTCTGCCATCCACACACTGGTCATCACCTTGCCATGTCCTCCTCACCTCCCCCAATTCCGCACCCTCTCCAATGTCTGTACTCTCTTTTAGGAATACCTTCACCCCTGGCCTCGGGCCCTCGCCTCTTCCCCCGTTCTCTTTCCCTCTCTCATGCTTCCACTCTCTCCTCCTCCCGATTCCTTACATATCTCTGGGCCTAGCTCTTGCCTTCATGAACATGCTTCCTGCTAGGTCCCTCCTGCTCTTTGGATTAACAGTTCCCAAGTCTCTTCCTCTGAGTTCTGCCTCCAATCTCCAGACTCAAAGAGCCAAATGCCTGCCTGATATCTCCACTGGGATGTCCCACAGACTCGCAGCCTCATCCTCCTCTCATCCTGTCCCACCATCCCCTGTGCCCAGAAACGGCCCCACAATCCCAGGAGTTGGCCAAGATTAGAGCACCCAGAATGCAGGATTCTGTGAGCCACATGTCCTGTTGAGTCTCTGTCCTAGATAACTTCCCACCGAGCAGGTGGGCAGCCTCCGAAAGCCAGCTCTGCCCATGATGCTGGCCCAGTGAAAACCTCCCATTCTCATGAACAAGCCTGTGCCTTGCCACCCCACCCCATCCCTGCACAGCTGCCCTGAGAACTGCTCATAATTGTCCCCAAGTGCACTCTGTTGTGTCTCCCCTCTAGGGCTTTGCTCATGCTATTTGCTGGGCTGGGACTGCTCCTGTCATAACCTGTTCATCTGGGAGATGTTTTTAAAACCTCCGCTTCCTAGTGATGTCTTTTCTCCTTTCCTCATGACCTCTGCCCCCTCCTCTGCCCTTTCATGAGCATTAGGTATTGCCTTGTGGTGATCTGCATTGGCTTGCTCTTTGGAAAGAGCTTGAAGGCAGGGGAATTCCTTTATTCAGAGTAACGTGTTTATCTTGCGCTTCCGGTTTGCTGGGCACTATTCCAGGCCCTGGGGATAAAGCATAAACAAAACAGAAAAAAAAATCCTTGCCTTCACAGAGCTTACCTTCAGTAAATGATACCACATGTAAGAAGTTATAAGTATTTTGAGAAAACTAAGTAAGGGAGATGGGGAAAGAGCAGATTGCAAGTTTAAATAGGGAGCTCAGGGGAGGCCTACGGAGACATTTGAAGAAAAGTTTGAAGGAAGTGAGAGAGCCCTGCAGGTATCTGGGAGAAGGACCTTCTAGGCAGAAGGAAGAGCCCTAAGGGGGAGTGTGCCAGGAAGTGAGCTCAGTACCTCTGGGGCAGGGGGAGGGAGGGAGAGAGCAGTGGGCAGTGGGGTCAGGTACGGCTTCACAGGCAGGGCAGGAACATATCTATCATTCAAACTTTAAGAATAAAGAGGACAGATTTATAATTAAGCCCAGACAATAGGGGAAACCTGGGGAAACCAGAATGTAAGGTCATCCTGCTTAAAGGCCATGGTCAGGACCTTGGCTTTTACTCCAGGTGAGATGAAGAGCTATTGAAGGGGTTGAGCAGAGGAGTAACATGATAAAATTTAGAATTTTTCCCCATAACATCCTATTATAAAAAATTTTAAACACACAGCGGAATTAGAAGAATTGTTCAGGCAACACCCATATACCCACCACCTAGATTCTATAACTTCTGTATTTGCTTCATCACAAGCCATATGCATCCATCTACCAACCTATCTTATTTTCTTGATACATTTCAAAATAACTTGCAGACAGTGCTATACTTACCTCTAAATACTTCAGCATGCATGTTGTTAACTAGAGTCCAGTATTTACTTACAGATTTGTCTTTCCTTCAAGGCAAAGTATCCATATAGCAAAATGCACAGGTATTAACTGTGTGATTCTGTAATTTTTAACAAATGCATACATCTGCATAATTCAGGCTCTTATCACATATATCACTACACCCTGTTGCCTCTTCCCCTTCCCCAACTCCCCAGAGGCCATCACTGTTCTGATTTTGTTTTTGATTAGGTTAATCTATTCTAGAGCTTCATATGCATGGGATTATATAGTATGTGTTCCTTTGCATCTGTTTTCACTCAGCATGATGTTATTGAGAGCTATTCATACTGTTACTTGGATCAGTAGTTTGTTCCTTTCTGTCGTTGAGTTATAGTCCACAGACTTGGCTTTGACTAGGATTGCTCTGTCTGGTGGACAGCAGATGGTCCAAGTCCTTTCCCTGTCTCTAGTCCCCTACATAAGCCTGTAGAGCCCAAGGCTCAGAGCCCTGGATGTGTGCATCCCAGGGAGGTGAATAGCCTTTTCCCAGGAGCCTTTCTAGAAAGTAGAATCTATAGCATCAGTCCCCCAGAAATCTATGGAGATAGAACTATATCAGGGGCAGGATCTAGGGTGAACAAGCATTCTGGTTGGCCCAGGACTTTTGGGTTTTAGCACTTCAAGTTCCATTCCTGGGGAACCCCTCAGTCCTGGGCACACTGGGATAGTTAGTCACCCTAGCAGGATCCCACAACTGCCCCTATGACCCTAGGCCCTTTCTTACCATAGACTACAATCCCTCAAGAAGACTGATTTTCCTTAAACTCAACTAATCTGCTCCTTCCCTGCTCTAAAACTTCCCACGGCTCCCTATGGTTTTACCTGGCAACCCAAAGGATATACTAAGCCTATAGCAGTGCTTCTCAAACTTTGCTGCACATTGGAACCACCTGATGAATTCTGATGCCTGGCTTCTACCTCCAGACATTTTAATTCATATAGTATGTGACCTGGGCAGTGAGATTTTTAAAAGCTCCACAGGTGATGCTAATATGTTACAAAGTTTGGGAACCACTGGCCTGTAGATATAATTTGTTTTGCTCAAATGGTGTTGAATATGTTGCAAACATTTAAAATCAAGTAATTTAATATAAAAATCTGACTCCCTGTTTTGATAAAGCAGGTCTGAGATGCCAAGTCTACCTCCAAGCATGATAATCACGAGGGGGTAGGGATTACCTCTGCCCTTGGAGATGGGCATGTGCTCTCCAGTGACCAGTCCCCACCACTCCCTAGTGTGTTACTCTGCTCATTTATGTTCATATGCATGGTCTACAGGCTAATGACCAAGTTCTGCAGCCAGGCATTTAAGGCCTTCTAGGTGCTGGCCTCTGCTCACCTCTTCAGCCTCTTCCTTCACTTCCTGTTCCAGTGTATTCATCTCTCTTCCTGCTGTCTGGCAGGTTTTACACCTGCTTTTGCCCATGCAGTTCTCCCACCAAATTCCTCAGCATAGCAGACAAGGTCTTGCTCAATTTGGCCCCCCACCCCTCTCTCCCCCACCCCCGAGCTCTCTACCATCTAACACGTGGAACTTTAAACACACAGGCTGGCCAGGCTGGTTCCCTTCTTAGCACTCGCTGCTCCTTTTGCCTGGGAAACTCTTCCCTTCCTCCCTTTCTCTTTCTTCCTCGCCAAAGCCTACTTACCTTTCAGGCTTTGGCTTAGATCTCACATCCTTCAGGAAGGTTCCCTGACCCTCAAACTAGGTCAGAACCTAGTCAGTCACTGTACTTCCTCTTTAACCTTACATCTCATTTCCCGTGCTAGAATAAGGCCATGTTGTTCATTTCTGTCCTCCTAGGGCCTCGTGCAGAACCTGGTAAACAGTAGGTATTCATTAATGGTGAATGAATAAAGGAACAAAAGCAAGCACATATCCCTTTCTCCACTGGAAAAATCCTGCTCCTGGTTACGTGTCTACTTTAGCATTCAACTCTGTTCTCCTGAGACCCAAAACCTCACTGAGCTCAGGTCCATCTCACAGTGGGCCAATGGGTCCCCAAACCCATCTTGTGGTTGTTTTCCCAGTTTCAAATGTGTAACTGGAATAGGCATACTCAGCAACGGGCAGATCCCCACATCTCTTGACTGGGTCCCTGCCCTGCTGTGAAGGCAGGGCTGGATCTGGTTAGTGCCCCAGGGCCCTACACAGGGCAAGCCCAAGGACAGAGCACAGTAACTTACTTTCCATTCCCTTACATTTGTCTACTAATTTTCAGTTGACACTGACTTTTCTGTGGTTCCCCTCCATTCCTCCAATCAGCTCTAGAAGGCAGCTCTAGGAGGCAGCTCTGTAGTGAAGGGTCAGGCCACGGAATAGGAATGGAGGTTTTCCAGATTCAACTGATAAAGTACTGTGTGATCTTGGGCAAGTCACTTCCTGGTCTAAACCTTAGTTGCCTCATCTGAAACAGGGAGCCAATAATCTTTTCCTTATCTTTGGGGTCATCTGTCTTTGAACCATATGTGAACCAAGTGCAGAGCATGCATGTGAGAAGCTATATGTAAACCAATTTTTTGTAGAGTGAATTATTTCCAACCTTTCATTTTTAGCATCACCCGTAGGATCACAGGCACTCTAATGTAGGAAATGCAGTGTCAAAGAAAAGAAAGTAAAATCTTTTGTAATCTGTAATAACCCCAGTTGAGGTTTTAATGGATGTATTTCAAGGTATTAGGAGGGAGCTGTAGGGAGGCTATTTGAGATAAATGACAACAGCCCATAACGGGACGCCCCGGCTCTGGCTCAGCTGCTTCAGTGGTCTTGTCCGTATAATGGCATCCCCAGGCAGTTCTCTCCTCAGCCTTTGCGAAGCTGGGAAAAAACAAGCGGGCAGCGTTCCTGGGAAGCGGCAGCGTGCTGGGAGAGCTTGCCGCGACGTCGCAAGGGTTAAGGGCACCGAGCTCCGCGCGGGGCGTCCTAGAGAGGCCGCGGGCGGACTTCCGGCGCCAGCAGCGGGTGGCCCGCAGTCACCGAGGGAAAGGTGCAGGGCTCTATCTCTAAGGCACAGCCTGCGTTGCGGCGGCACAGCGGGGACTCCTAGAGCAGGCCCCTACCGACGTGTCCCTGTCCCCGGAGTGCCTGGCTAGCAGTTTTGGCTGTGGGCAGCACCGAGCCCCTCTGGGCTTGGGGTTCCCCTGCTGTGATGCGGCCGTGGGAATCCTACTGCTAGACGGGGACAGAGGTTTCTTAAAATTGCAGCCTGGAATCCGCTGTTTCCCTGTTGTACGTGACGAAAACAGACCCAGAAAGAGGAATTTACTTTAGAATAGCAAAGGCCCGCTTTCCCACCAGCATATCTAGTTAGGGCGGAGGCATAGTTCAAAGCTACATCCCTTGATTTCTAGCGCTGCTGCTGCAGTAGTCGTCTAAGGACATGTCTGATAAAAGCCACCACTGAAAGCTTACGGCGGCGTGTTAGGGGCGGTACCAGCGTAGCCTCTCATCCTTACTGCCTCCTGAGGTGGGCGCTGTTACCCACATTTTACAGCTAAGAAAAGTGAGGTGCAGGGCGATTTTATCCAGAATAGAAGTCAGTGGCGAACTAGGGAGGGTTATAAACCCAGGTTTGTCTCACCTGATTGACAGATCTGTTTTTGGAAATATTAGCTGACATTGAGTTTTTGCTCACGACTGAATCCTTTCACAAAGGAGCAAAAGTTTGCCACTGAGAGACGATCTGGGGGTTGGGGGGAGTGGTTTCACAGACCCTGCTAAGTTAAATAATAGTGGTCCTGGATCAGGTGTCTTTGCATCCCTTCATTTTCCTCAAGGACAGAGAATCAGATTTAACACTATATTCTCTTTTCAGAAACAGCTTTATTGAGATATAATTCACATACCATACAGTTGTCCATTTAAAGTGTTACAATTCAATGGTTCTTAGTATATTCATAGTTGGTGCAAGTATCACCACAGCCAATTTTAGAACATTTTTGTCACCCTCAAAAGAAACCATACCTATTAGCAGTCACTCCCATCCCTGCCCCACCCTGCGCTAGGCTATCTCTAATCTACTTTCTGTCTCTATAAATTTACCTATTCTGGACATTTCAATAGGCCATATGTGGCCTTTTGTGACTAAGATAATCTCTTTTTTTTTTAAACAAAGTCCAGAACCTTAGGTCAGAGCTTTGGCTTGTAACCATAGCCAGCTAGAATTGAATAGCATTGTTTTGATTTTGTTGTATTTATTTTTACCACTCTAGGGTAAGTGGTAGGTATTTCCTGTTTATGGTAGTGATATGAAGTTTCCTTTTTAAATAAATTTGCTTCCATAAAAAAGTGACTTGATATTTTTTAAAAGGCAAGATTAAGTAAATAGTAGAGGTGGTGCAAATATGTCTAAAAATTGGGAAGATGGGATAGGAATGAAGTTTGGAAACCACTAGATTGTCTGGTTTGAGGGTCTTCAGGACACAGTTTGAAACCCACCCTATTAGTCCATTTTACTCTCCTAACAACTCCTGTGAGGAAGCACATGATTTTACTGATGAAGAAACAGGTGCAGAAAAGTTAAGTATGGTAACTTGTACAAAGTCACAGAACCAGTGACAGAACCTAGACTTAACCTAAGGTCTGTCTAAATCCAAAGACCACCTTCTGACCAAGTCTGGAAGTAGAACTGGGGGTGAGGAATGGACTGTCAGGTTTCAGAGAGGAGTCTAACTGCTAGACCAAAATGTGGGAATGGGGCTGGTTAAATTGCTTGGGGTACCCCTTCAAACGAATATTCCAATATTTCTATAAAACAACTTAATTTGTGACTCTGAACAGAAATCTCATTTCTGTTACTTTTGGGCCTCTCTTCTCTCAGGGTCACAGCAGGATCCAGGAGGTATTGCCTGGATAACAGGTTGTGTGCGTGTGTGTGTCTGTGTGTGTCTGTGTGTGTGCGCTGGGAAGAATCTAATCTGGTTCATCTTGGTTGCTGTTGGCATCACTTGCGAGCCCACAGCCCCTGGCTCTGCCCTGTTCCACATGTGGGTATCAGAATCTCTGGGCCAGGGAAACTCCTTATATGTAGGGTCCTATGTTTCCTGGAATATTGGGTAGCAACCTGCTATTTTTGTGGAGAACATCCATGGGGCATGCACCAGGACCCTCTCCCCTTTCAGGCCAAGGGCTTTTCCAACCTGTCATCACTTCACCAAGACCCTCTGTCTCCACCATCAAACCCTTCTTATTCCACTTCACGTTCACTACTGGGGGCTTTAACAGTACATTAAACTTAGAGCCCCTTTCCAATAAAACTAGTTTCCTTTTCCTCTAGGGCAGTGAGAACTTAATTTTTTTAAGTTTATTCTGATATCATTAATCTACAATTAAATGAGTAATATTATGGTGATTACACTAGCCCCTTCATCAGGTCCCCCCCCCCAACCCCATTACAGTCACTGTCCATCAGCGTAGTGAGATGCCATAGAGTCACTACTTGTCCTCTCTGGGTTGTACAGCCCTCCCCGTGCCCCCGCAACATTACATCTGCCAATCGTAATGTCCCTTCTTCCCCTTGCCCCTCCCTTCCCACCCATCCTCCCCAGTCCCTTTCCCTTTGGTAACTATTAGTCCGTTCTTGGGTTCTGTGAGTCTCCTGCTGTTTGGTTCCTTCAGTTTTTTTTCTTAATTCTTATACTCCACATATGAGTGAAATCATTTGGTACTTGTCTTTTTCAGCTTGGCTTATTTCACTGAGCATAATATCCTCTAGCTCCATCCATGGTGTTGCAAATGTGTGGATTTGTTTTCTTCTTATGGCTGAATAATATTCCATTGTGTATATGTACCACATCTTCTTTATCCATTCATCTACTGATGGACACTTAGGTTGCTTCCATTTCTTGGCTATTGTAAATAGTGCTGCGATAAACATAGGGTGCATCTGTCTTTTTCAAATTGGGCTGCTGCATTCTTAGGGTAAATTCCTAGGAGTGGAATTCCTGGGTCAAATGGTATTTCTATTTTGAGTTTTTTGAGGAACCTCCATACTGCTTTCCACAATGGTTGAACTAATTTGCAGTCCCACCAGCAGTGGTAGGAGGGTTCCCTTTTCTCCACATCCTCGCCAACATTTGTTGTTGTTTGTGTTTTGGATGTTGGCCATCCTCAGTGGTGTGAGGTGATATCTCATTGTGGTTTTAATCTGCATTTCTCTGATGATTAGCGATGTGGAGCATCTTTTCATGTGCCTGTTGGCCATCTGAATTTCTTCTTTGGAGAAGTGTCTATTCATGTCCTCTGCCCATTTCTTAATTGGATTATTTGCTTTTGTTTGTTGAGGTGCGTGAGTTCTTTATATATTTTGGATGTCAACCCCTTATCGGATACGTCATTTATGAATATATTCTCCCATACTGTAGGATGTCTTTTTGTTCTGCTGATGGTGTCCTTTGCTGTACAGAAGCTTTTCAGCTCGGTATTGTCCCACTTGTTCATTTTTGCTTTTGTTTCCCTTGCTTGGGGAGATACGTTCATGAAGAAGGAGAACTTAATTTTTAAACCTTAACTTGAACAACTGTAGCATATAGGAGACAGAACAGCCAAATCCTGCCATCCTGTTGTCAGCATTTATTTAACTCTCCTCTTAGACCTGTGCAATTCAACTTGGACCCAAACTGGAAGTTAACCATGCCTGTCCTCCTTCAAAGGCAATTAGGGTCCATCTGTTGTTACTTGGCCTAAGTGAGAGTCTCAACCCTAACTCCATGAAACTTAGATCTAAGAGTAATTTTTGACCATATGAAACAAAAGAGCTAATATCGATCCAGGTAATATTCTAAGATCTCTACATGAATTCATGTCACAAAAATCATTTTAACAGCTCTGTAACATAAGTACTGTTGTTATGTCCATTTTACAGATTGGAAAACTGAGGCATGGAGAAGTTAAGTCACTGGTCTAAGGTCTCACAGCTAGTAAATAGTAAAAGGCAGATTTGAATCCATACAGTCTGATTTCAGAAGGTGTAATCTCAAACACAGAAGACATACTCTGAAGTCAGATGGTTTCCTCTATCATTTACAGCAATGTGTTAGTGTTCTCTATATATTGGTACCCTCCTGAAGCAATTTGTGCTGCTTGGGAAGCAGAATTGAAGACCCTCCTTCCCAAAGAGGAGTCTGAGCACCTTCAGACCTGGATTTCCCATTCAGGGAGTTTGGGGAAAAGGAGATGGGAATCCTTGGGCCTGCACAGGGAACAAGGACATGATGGTAACAGTGTCTCCATTCATTGGGTCTTCATAACATGGCAGGCCCTGGGCTGAGCGCTATACAGATGGGTATATATCACGTGCCTGCACATACCTGCACACATCCGCTAGAGGTCATGCTTTCATTCACTGCCCTACTCTAGATTTTTAGAGGGGCATTTTCTTAGCAATCATCTCAACCTACCTCCTAGTTTGAAGGCAAGGAATCATTTCTGTTCATTCCTTCAGCAGTCATGCAGGTTCTGTTCTGTGGTAGTCCTCATGCCAAGCTCTTAGAAAAGAGCAATTTGAAGTGTTAGCAATTACAATCTCTAGGTATGAATATAGTTTTATTATTTTTGCTCACCTGTATTTAACTTTACAATGCACATATATTGCTTTTACAATAAAATAAAAATCAGTTCCCTTCCCTCATAGAGTGCCTCTATTTGTACAGTATTCTTTCTCTGATTTTAAACCCCAAGGTAGGAGAAATTCCAGTTAAGGAAATTAGGACCTTGTACTAGGAGATGCCCCACTAATTCATGTGGCAGCCACAACTGCAGTTCCATCTGAGTAAAAGGACCAAATGTCATGACAGCCAGCTTTCCTCTCCTCACATCCACGATGGGCACAGGCATCAGCACGTGAGCCTAGCTCCACTGCAGCGATGCGCAGCAGGGCAGCACTGGGCCTGGGCACCCAGAAAGGCACAGGGCAATCTGAGTGCCATGATATCCAAGGACGCTACAAGCATGCAGTCAGCAGGGCCGAGGGATGCTGCTTGTCCTGTAATTCACCAGGCACCCATACAACAAGCATCCTGCCCAGAATGCCAGTGGACTCCTATAGGCTGGCCTAGTGGCCTTAAGGTGTTTGGGCCTGGAAATACTGCCTAATTGGATCATACCGACTCAGCTGATCAGATATAAACTTTTGGGAAGTTTGAAAGTCAGATCCAGAAAAAGTGAACTGAAACATCAGGCACCATAAGAGTCCATATCAGGAATCTGGTGGGGTCACTGTGCAGGGAGTAAATATGCCACTTCTAAGGAACAAGAATGTTCCAGGGACCCCATGACTTCCATGGGTCTCAAAGGGCATGACCAATGTCCCAGGTGTCTGTGAGTCTCCCCATGAACACTCAGCAGCTGACGGAATATATAAACCTATGAAAAATCCTATGGATGTTTTTTCTTATGCTGAAAGTCATTGGCTAGGCAATAAGCGACACTTTAAATAATTTAAAACTACTTCTTCTATTAATGGTATTCTACATACCCTTCCTTTTTTTCATTAAATGTTGTAAGATTCATTTTTTTCCATAGGTTACTTCAGGACAGGTAATATGCCCTCTAAAAGAGAGATTCTTTTGTGGAATGTTTGTTGCCTTTTTAACTTTATAGCTCCAAATCCCAAGGTCATAACAAGGAATGACTTGAGACTGATAGGTACTGGATCTGAAATTCTCATAGCTGCCTAAAAGTTGAACAGAAAGAAGTAATTCTGTATATTTAAGAATTTTTTATAAGTAGATTTTGTGGTTGGGGAAGGATTATATCCCCAAACAATGCCTAGGTAAATATTTTCTTCAATTTATAATTATAATTATAAATTCAACTAAAATAATTAATAGGCCCAGAGAGAGGGAAAGCCACAGGCTCAGAGTCACACAGCAAGTTAGTGCAAAGCTAGAACCATAGTTTTGGTCCCTTATCTTCAAGCTCAGTGCTCTTTCCACTCATTCTCTCCCCATGACTATTGATTTACAAAGTGATGGTCAGTGAGAAAGCTGTGTGAATTAGCTTTAAAGTAAAGCTGAGAAGGAAGGTGAAGCTGAGATCATAACTAGATGGCAAATTTAAAAAATCTGTGTGTGTGTGTGTGTGTGTGTGTGTGTGTGTGGTATTAGTATTCTGTTGCTGTAACAAATTACGAAAAGTCTAGTGGGTTAAAACAACACAGATATGTACTTTTTCTTTTACCATCTTATTTTACATTTACTATGTATTTTTCATTAATGTTTTCCTGTTGGCTATCTTGTTTTTTAACTTTTGTGGGCTTGGCTAAGTTGCTATTTATTACCATTTCTCCCCTTTTGTTAACCTGCTAGTGTTTATCTTCTCTTTCCTAACAATCATAATTATCCTTAGCTTGTATTAGTACATGGTATTAATCCTACTCCTTCACCAATATGCTTTACCTGCCTGCTGCTTCACAACCTCCTCAAAAATGATACCTTAAGAGTGTTTTTAACTTGCCCACTCTCCCCACTCCTGGAGTTTTACTAAGATAGCTTACAATTTTTTTTCTAATCTATTATTAAGATTCTCACTAAAGTTAATTATGTCTGCAAAAGAATCTTTAAACACCTAAAGCACAAATTTACAGTCAATCTTCTATCATTGAAGCTATATATATATACATACATTGCAAGATTAATTGCTCACCTCTGCCATCTCACCTCTTCATCTTTATCTTGAGCTTTCAATCACTATTGAATGAATTTCTCGAGCAATTCCCTCGGAAAGAGCATACTCATGATATATGCACTGAATCTTGTCTGCCAGAAAATGTCTTTCTCCTGGTTGGGAAGTGACACAATGACTGGTTTTTGATTCTTGGGTTACATTCTATTCCTCTTAGCCATCAGTGTTCTGCTGTCTCCTAGCTTGCAGACAGATGGTCTTAAACTAATCTGATTCTTGTTACTTTATAAGTAACCCAGTCTTTCTGTCTGGAAGCATGTAAGTTTTTTTTCTATTTCTAAAGTTCAGGAATTTCATCAGGATGTGTCTAGATGCTTACCTTTAGTCATGTGAGTTCTTTTAACTTTCAGACTTGAATTTTCCTCTCCAACTGTTACTTTTCTCTTCTTTTGGGACTTCTATTATTTGAATGTTAGGTCTTCTGGATCTGTCCTTGAAATTTACATTTAGTGCCATGATTTCCTTTCCTTATATTTTTTACATGATGTAAGATCTCTTCTAGTATCTCTGAGTCTCTCTTAGTGTCTGTGCCAATTGCCAAGCCTATCTCTTCTAAATTCAAATTCAGGCATTGAGGAGATACCACGTGATGGGCCCGAGGGCCACCTGAGCCCAGTGAATTGACCTGGATGAGGACTCCATACGTCACCTGATTTCTGTAAGGCCCTCCTTTGAACAACAGGCCACAGTGGCATTGTGGGCCTCCAGGAATAAGTGTCCACATAGAGCTGCCAATTTCTAATCCCAGAAAGCTCTGTATATTTCCTTTTCTCCAGTGAACAGACACCCTCCTAAATGGACATAGGTCCCTCTGGGGAAGGCTCAGAGGAAGATTTACGATGAGCAATTGCAGCAGTGGTGCAGGGTCCTTTCTCAAGGACACTTGGCATTACTTTGCAAGGGGCTCTGGGTCTGTTATTGACTTTGGTCTGGGAACTACTGATAGACTGTGTCTCTTCACAGTGGCAACTCAAGTCAGGATTTTGGCTATCAGACTTAGGGTTTCTCCTGTTGTATAGATCAAGCAGGAGAGACACCCTCCCAGAATGGCAGACTAAGGTCCTCCAAAACTCCACTCCCCCATAAAATCAGTGAGAACCCTGGCAAAAATGGTCAAAATCAGCTTTTTCAGAACTCTGGAAATTAACCAAAGGCTAACTACAATACAAGGAGTGTTTACTTAAGAAAAATAGCTGTATCCTAGTGACAGTCATGAACTTTGTGGAATTTTAACTTGCACATTCTCCTCTTCCCAGGTCCTTAGCAACCTTGAACACTAAAAACCACTTAACTAAGCTGTGAAAGCCAATGGCTTGGCAGCAGCTGGAGGGAGCAGGATGAGCTCAAAGCTCTGTAACAGCTCCATCCCCAGAGAAGTGTCACTATTTGGCCTGTCTGATACCTCTCTGAAAAGCGCTACTCTCTGGGTTTTTCTTTATTTCACCTGACTTAGAATTCTTCCTGTCATAACAGACACAACCCTAGGGCATTAAAAAAAAATAATCAGTGGCAATTGCTTAACATCACAGCTGCCTGAGGTGATACCAGTTGGTGGCAACAAGATGTTAAAGAAAAAAAACTTAAAAGGAAAAGCTAGGGAATGAGATACCCTAAGGCTTTGAAAAGCTCTGAAATATCCCTGGGAATTCTTAGATGGTCCTATAGATGGAAAGACTTGAGAAGACCCTAAGCTCTCACCTATAGCTGACCTGGAGGCTCTGTGCAAGCAGGAAGTGAAGGTAAAGCAGTGTTGTGCACACAAACATAGAGCCCCTCAGAAAAGATGAGGAAACTTACTGGTTGAAGGCATTTAAGGTAATCTCTGTCCAACCATTAGCTGACCACTAAGCTAACTGAATAGAGACTTTAGTGGCCACAAATAAAGAATACAGTCTTTACAGAATTAGTCTACAGAAAAGTCACTAACAAAAAACAAAACAGTAGCAACAACAAAGCCTGAAGAGGGGAAGAATCTGATTTTCAGAGTTGACACATTATAGTATTTAAGATGTCACTTTCAGCAAAAAATTATGATACATTCAAAGAAAGAGGAAAGTATGGCTCATGCAAAGGGAGAAAACAGTCAAAAGAGAAACTTCCTGAAGAAGCCCAGACACTAAAGTTACTAGACAAAGTCTTGAAACAGCTTTACACATATATTCAGCAAAGTAAAGGAAACCATATCTAAAAATTTGAAAGTATGAGAATGATGTCTTGCCAGATAGCAAGATAGAAATATATATATATTAAAAAACAGAAACTCTGGAGTTAAAATGTATGAAAGAACAATAACTGAAATGAAAGGACTAAAAGGGCTCAATATCAGTTTTGACTTGGCAGAAAAATCAGCAAACTTGAAGGCGGGAATTGAGATCATTCAGTCTCAGGGACACACAAAAAGAATGAAGAAATGAATAGCACACCAGAGACCTGTGGGACACCATTAAATGTACAGATATGCACATAATGACAGTCCTAGAGGAGAGGAAAGGGCCAAAAAGAATATTTGAAGAAATGATGGACAGAAGCTTCTCACATTTGATTTAAAACAAAACAGAAAACTCCATTAATCTTGACATACAAGACGCTCAAAGCAGGATAAACAGATCATACTGAGATAATTCAGACCATAGTCAAGCTGCATAAGACAAAGAGAAAATATTAAAATCAGCAAGAGAAAAGGCAACACACCATGTGCAGGGGATCCTCAATAAGATTAACATTTGACTTCTTATTAGACACTATGGAGGCCAGAAGGCAGTAGGATGACATCTTCAAAATGTTGAAAGAACAAAACTGTCAACCAAGAAATCTACATCCAACAAAATATCTTTCAAAAATAATGAAAAATTAAGACATTCCCAGATAAATAAAAACAGAAAGAATTTGCTCCTAGCAGAACTGTCCTACAAGAAATACAAAAGGAGTCCTTCTGGCTGAAATGAAAGGACTAGACAGTAATTCAAATCTACATGAAAAAATAAGTTTCCGATAAAGGAAATTATATAAGTCTACAGAAAAGACAGTATAAGTGATATTTTTTGTTTATATATTTTTTCTTTTATATGTTTTAAAGACAACAAAAAGCAATAATTATAAAACTGTGTTTATGGACTTACATAAAGATGTAACTTGATGACAATAATAGCACAAGGCAGGAGTGAGGAAACAGATATAAAGGAACAAAGTTTTTATATACTATTGAAATTAAGTTTGTGTTAATGTGAACTAGATTATTTTAAGATGTTAATTGTAATCCCCAGTGTAAACAACTGGGTTAAGAAAGTAACTCAAGTGAATAGAGTATAAGAAACAAGGGAATAAAGAATCCACTCCAAAACTACTAGAACTAATATCTGAATTCAGCAAAGTTGCAGGATACAAAATTAATACACAGAAATCTGCAGCATTCCTATACACTAACGATGAACTAGCAGAAAGAGAAATCAGGAAAACAGTTCCATTCACAATTGCATCAAAAAGAATAAAATACCTAGGAATAAACCTAACCAAGGAAGTGAAAGACCTACACCCTGAAAACTACAAGACACTCTTAAGAGAAATTAAAGAGGACACTAATAAATGGAAATTCATCCCATGCTCTTGGATAGGAAGAATTAATATTGTCAAAATGGCCATCCTGCCTAAAGCAATCTACAGATTCAGTGCAATCCCTATCAAAATACTGACAGCATTCTTCAACGAACTGGAACAAATAGTTCTAAAATTCATAAGGAGCCACAAAAGACCCCAAATAGCCAAAGCAATCCTGAGAAGGAAGAATAAAGCATGTGGGGTCTTGCTTCCCACCTTCAAGATCTACTACAAAGCCACAGGAATCAAGACAATTTGGTACTGGCACAAGAACAGACCTATAGACCAGTGGAAGAGAATAGAGAGTCCAGATATTAACCCAAACATATATGGTCAATTAATATATGCTAAAGGAGCCATGGATATACAATGGGGAAATGACAGCCTGTTCAACAGCTGGTGTTGGCAAAACTGGATAGCTACATGTAAGAGAATGAAACTGGATTATTGCCTAACTCCATACACAAAAGTAAACTCGAAATGATCAAAGACCTGAATGTAAGTCATGAAACCATAAAACTCTTAGAAGAAAACCTAGGCAGAACTCTCTTGGACATAAACATGAGCAACTTCTTCATGAATATATCTCCCCGGGCAAGGGAAACAAAAGCAAAAATGAACAAGTGGGACTATATCAAACTAAAAAGCTTCTGCACAGCAAAGGACACCATCAGTAGAACAAAAATATATATGAATATATTCATAAACGACATATCTGATAAGGGGTTGACATCCAAAATATATAAAGAGCTCTCGCATTTCAACAAACAAAAAGCAAATAATCCAATTAAAAAATGGGCAGAGGACCTGAACAGACACTTCTCCAAAGAGGAAATTCAGATGGCCAACAGGCACATGAAAAGATGCTCCACATCGCTAATTATCAGGGAAATGCAAATTAAAACTACAATGAGATATCACCTCACACAAGTGAGATATCACCTCATACCAGTGAGGATGGCCGCCATCCAAAAGACAAACAACAACAAATGTTGGCGAGGATGTGGAGAAAGGGGAACCCTCCTACACTGCTGGTGGGAACATAAATTAGTTCAACCATTGTGGAAAGCAGTATGGAGGTTCCTCAAAAAACTCAAAATAGAAATACCATTTGACCCAGGAATTCCACTCCTAGGAATTTACCCTAAGAATGTAGCAGGCCAGTTTGAAAAAGACATATGCAGCCCTGTGTTTATTGCAGCACTATTTACAATAGCCAAGAAATGGAAGCAACCTAAGTGTCCATCAGTAGATTAATGGATAAAGAAGAGGTGGTACATATACACAATGGAATATTATTCAGCCATAAGAAGAAAACAAATCCTACCATTTGCAACAACATGGATGGAGCTAGAGGGTATTATGCTCAGTGAAATAAGCCAGGTGGAGAAGGACAGGTACCAAATGATTTCACTCATCTGTGGCGTATAAGAACAAAGCAAAAACTGAAGGAACAAAACAGCAGCAGACTCACAGAACCCAAGAATGGACTAACAGTTACCAGAGGGAAAGGGACTGGGGAGGATGGGTGGGAAGGGAGGGATAAGGGAAAAGGGGCATTATGATTATCACACATAATGTAGCGGGGTTGGGGTGGGGGGGAGCACACGGGGAAGGCAGTATAGCACAGAGAAGACTAGTAGTGATTCTATAGCATCTCACTACGCTGATGGACAGTGACTGTAATGGGGTTGGTGGTAGGGACTTGATAATGGGGGGAGTCTAGTAACCATAATGTTGCTCATGTGATTGTATATTAATGATACCAAAAAAAAGAAACAAGGTAATTTAAATGGAATGCTAGAAAATATTTAACACAAAAGAAAGCAGCAATGGAGAAATAGAAGAACAAAAGGTTAATGCATAGAGATAAATAGCAAAATGATAGATGTAAATTCTTTCTTAATAATAATCCTTCTAGTCAAGGCAGAGATTGACAGAACAGATTTCTTTTTTAAAACCAAGATGATAGAACTATATGCTATCTTTATAATCAAAGGCACAAATAGGTTGAAACTAATAAGAAACAGAACAAGATATACTATGCAAAAGTAACCATAAGAGATGAGATGTAGAGTGGATATACTAATATCAGACAAAACAATTTAAGACAAAACTTGTTACTAGAGACATTTTATAAAGATAAAAAAAGGAAGACATGATATCCAATAGGAAGATAAGATAATTTTAAACATATATGTACCTAACAACAGAGCCCCAAAATACACGAAACAAAAACTGACAGAACTGAAGGGAGAAATAGGCAATTCAACAATAATAGTTGGATAATTCAATACCCTAGTTTCAATAATGATAGAATAACTAGACAGATGATCAACAAGGAAACAGATTAAGCAATACTAGAATAGGTTGTCTATCTATTTCATTCGTAGAGACATTGTGACCAATTACCAATTTCCAAAGACCTCTGCAAACTAAGAAATCAGAATGCTGGATGGTCCCTCCCTGCTGCCCTGTTTGATTGATGTGTTCACCTTGCCTGGATCACATCATACCTGCTGTGATTAGGGAGCTCATCTCAATGGTATCCCCTACAGCTATGCCTGGCCTACAAGGGAGAGTAACCAGAGATCTTTTCAAGGATGGAGGTGCTCCCTTCAATGCCTTAGCAAAGGGAGTGTCTCTGGGTACTCTCACAGAATACAGCTGACAAATTCCATATGACAAATTCAGTCTGTCACCCTAAGCCTTTGGATTTCTTCTTCCATGTGGTGCCAGGAAAACTCTGGCATTTTAACTTCACTAACAGTAGGCTACCATCAAGTACAACTTTCAGTCCACTAATGAAGTAACTTTTTGGAGCCAACTTCAGTCATACGAACTAGCACATTAAATCTGGAATCCCTAGTAAATGCACCCATGTCGATGAATCTGGCCCTATATAGTGCTATATTCTACCCTCATTTGGCCTAATACCCTTAGAATCCATTCTCACACACTTCCTATATATTAGATTTTTGCCTATATATTAGTAATATATTACAATTCTTGTCATGTGTAAGCTGTTTCATCCTGGATCAGTGTGTACCTGTCCCCCTGGAACATGCTGAGATTTACCCTGGTTAAAGGCTTAGTGGCAGCAAGGAACTTGTGTATTTTAAGGGGAATGAAGATCCCCTTTCAAGGCATTTGTCCCATGTGAGGTTATCAAGGGTTTTCAAGCAGAGGAAAGCCAGTGTCTTCAGAAACAGAAGGGCAAGCTACTTCCACTGGCCAGGGAGATGCAGAATGACTTTGGAGTTTGATGTTGTCTACTTCATATGGGACCAACCAAATGCACCATCCCAGATTTCTAGATCCTATTCTTTACAGATCCATGTCCTAGTTTTCCTTTGATAAATCTATAAATCTGTTTTCAACTGTCATTATAATTCAGCAACCTACACAATTAAATTTTATGTTTGACTTTTATCAATATCAGCTATGGGTGTACATAAGTTCGAAATTGTAGAGCTGTCATGGAAGCATCCTGGTTCTTAGAGTGTGACTTGTGCTGGGAGTTAAAAGATCTGAGTTTGTCATTTTCTCTCTGTAATTGCTCCTATGTACTGAAAATGATGCATCCTATATTACAGCCGTTAGTCATCATTACTGCCAAGGAGTCAAGGGCAGCAGCCATTTGGGTTCCCAAGGCACGTGCTCCAGTTTGTACTTCACTGCAGTCAAGCAGAGGTGGCAGCTTTAACTGTCATGCCACTGCGTACTGTGGGTCAGCAGCATACCATATCCCACTGGCAAAGAACTCAGCACCGCTTGCCAATGAGCATGGTCGATCAATCGCAAAATCCCATCTTTCTGGGTCTGTCTCCTGGCAGCACTCCTAGTGCCAATTACTCTATCATTTGAGGTCCGACAGGAGACAGAAGCCACAAGGGCATGTTTAGCATAAAGGATTACTAATAAGGGCTCAGAATACCAGAGAATTTGGCTAATGAGACCTAAACACAATTCTCATACAGAAATAGCAGATATAATGATCAGCTACTATCCGCAGGGCTGAGACTGAGTACCCAAGAAAGAGTCCTTTCCCACCAGGGCTGAGATACAGATGTCATTTGAAAGGGCATGGTAAAGAAGTCACTCCTGTGTCTCACCAAAGCAACTTCCTGGAAATCTGCCCTCTGGGATGTCAAGTGAAGCTGATGATTACCGAGCACCACTGGAACCAAGACTGTAAGAAGTGTACTCCGCAGGAGCCTAGTGGTAGAAAGGGCTTTGCCAGTGCAGAGATGAAGCCATGGAGAGTCATGCCATTCCAGGAGCCAAGCACTAACGCACGCATATGGAGCAGGAGCCCAGTGCTGGAGAAAGTTGCACCAATAGAGGCATCAAGTGCTTTGGCAAGCCATGCCCCTGCCAAAGTCAAACGGAGAAAGTGCACATGGTAAGAGCACAATGCTGGAGAAAACTAGAGTGCAGCAGGAATCAAGTGCTGGAAAAAGCCTGCTCTGCAGGAGTTCAGCGCTAGAGAGAGCTGCACAAGAGTCAAGGCTGGTAGGTGCGTGTGCAAAATAATCCAAGTGTCAGAAATCCACTTACTGCAAAAGCAGCGTGGTCTGGGGATTGTGGTGTCTACAGTTGGGGAAAGTGTGGCAAAGTGGTTACAAGCTGGGGGCTGGGAGCTCCCCAAAGGACTTCTCAGGCTGGACATGCATCTAAGACAGAGGACCACTGGATGTGCCCCCATACATGTGCCCCTTCAAAACTGCCGCTAGAGCAAGAAAAATGAAACCTCAAGACCAGAACCAGAAAGCGCATAGCCTTTCTCTTTCAACGTCCCTCCAGCACCCTCTACTGACAAAGCTCAATGTCACATTCAGAGCATGGAGAAATGGCGTGTTTGTCCAGCCCATTATCTCTGAAGTGTGAATTGCTGGAGGCAATAGATTGGAAACAGACACATTGGAAGAATCCCCACAGAGGCTCTCTGACCCACAGACTGGGGGCCTAAAGGAAGGACTAGGTGAAGTCCCTGGAACTTCTCCGCCCCCCGCAAAAAAAGACAGCAAATCAGTAAAATACCACATCCCTGGGAGAAGCACAAAGATTCATGCCACTGTCAGAGTTGAAAGAAGCAGGGGGGGGGGTGAGACCTATCACATACCCACTTAACTCAACAGTTTGGCCTGCGCAGAAGTCAGACGGATATTAGGGAATGACTGTGAACCATCATGAATTTAATCAGGTGATGAGTCCAATTACAGCTGTTGTCCCAGATTTGGTATCTCTCCCCGAGCAAATTAACACAGCCCTGGTATTTGACATGCCGCTACTGACCTGACTTTCGATGCCAATACGCAAGGTCCACCAGAGCAGTTGCCTTTCGGGTGGTAAGGGCACCGTGTGTCTTCAGGTTGCCTCAGGGCTCTGTCAGTTCTGCTCTGCCATAATACAGCCTGCAGAGGTCCTGATCATCTTGACATTCCACAAAACACCACGCTGGTCCACTCTATTGACAACGTGGTATCTAATGAGCAGGAAGTAACGTGTACTTTAATTGCCTTTGTAAGACATATGCAAACTAGAAGGTGGAAAATAAACCCCACAAAAGATTCAGGGGCCCATGACTTCAGTGAGGTTTCTGGGGATTCAGTGATATAGAGTATGTAAGGATATCTTCTCCAAGGTGAAAACAAGTTGTAACTCTACAACCTCCTCCCCACAAAAGAGGCATGATGCCTGATAGCCTATCTGGAATTTGGAGGCAACATATCTCATCAATAGAGTCCCCTGTGAGGTGTTAGGTTTGAGTAGGAGCCAGAGCAAGAGAAGGCTGTACAGCAGGTTTGGGCTACAACACATGATGCCCTGCCACTTGGTGGCTGGGTTCCAGCAGATCCAGTGATGCTCAGAGTGTCCATGGCAAACAGGGATTCCATATGGAATCTCTAGCAAGCATTGGTAGCAGAATTTAAGTACAGACTCAACAATATTTTTGATAACTGTAGGCCCTTTTCTATAAGAAACTGTTCTACTTTTGAGAAATAGCTTCTGGTTTGCTACTGGGACTTGGTAGGGACCGAGCGCCTAACCAGGGGACCTCAGGTGACCATGCAACTTGAGGTTCTTATCATGAATAAGATGTTACCTGACCAACCCAACCATAATATTGGGGTACACAGCAGCAATCCATCATCACTGGAGTAGAAGAGACCAGGCCCAGAAAGGTCCAGAAGGCAGGAGCCATTTACATGAGCAGGTGGTTCCTGTTGCACTGTATTCTCTCCCTCAGTCAGTGCCTATGACTCCACCATGATGTCCCTACTGCCCAGCTAAGACAAACCTCAAGCCTACTTACAGGTGAGTCTGTTTGCTGTGCTATTAGCTGTAGCACCACATCCCCCTGTGGATGAGCCGGAAAGAGTCCTGAAGAAAAATCTTCACAGTGGACAGACCCTTGAGCAGTGCATTTGGTTGCTCCCTGTATCTGGCATGAGAAATTGTCAGTCAGACACACCAACACTAATTCATGCTCAGCTGCTAAGGGTTTGGCTGGATGGCCAGGGCCTTGGAAGGAATAGAATTGGAAGACTGGGGACAAGGAAGTTTGAGCTATTGTAACCTTTTTTTAATAATTTATTTTGGTATCATTAATCTACAATTATTGTAACCTTTTTTTAAACAATCCTCCTCCATCAATTTTACTCCATTTGGAGCCATTTCATCCAGGGGCCCAGCTTGGTTTCTGAGTCCTCTTAGATGGGCTGTTAGCCCTTAACTGTTCATGATTTTATCTACTGTTAGCAGTCAGACCAGGATATTAGGTTTTTGCAGACAGAGGCAAATAGTGTAAGGCAACAGTCCCATCTTAGTGAGCCAGTGTCGTAGTTTGCTAAGGATGTACAACAAAGTGCCACAGACTGATGGCTGAAACAACAGAAATTAATTTTCTTAGAGTTGTAGAGGCTAGAAATCCAGCAGGGTTGGTTTCTTCTGAGGCTTCTCTCCTTGTCTTGTAGAAGGCTGTCTTCTCCCTGTGTCTTCACATGATCTTCCCTTGGTGTATATGTGTCTTAATCTCCTCTCCTTATAAGGACACCAGTCATATCAGATTAGGGCCTACCCTAATGACCTTATTGTAACTTAATTACCTTTTTAAATACCGTCTCCAAATACAGTCACATTCTGAGGTACTAGCGATGAGGACTTCATCATATGAATTTTTTTCGAGGGATGTACAGTTCATCCCATAGCAGCCCATAGGCCATTATCCTACTGCTAAAACACTAAGAGGAAGCTTCACACATAGTGTTCAAGTGCAGGTGGCAGTCTTCTCAAGACCGTTTACCTTTGCAGCTCCCTTCCAGGTCCTCAAAAGTGAGAAGACTAGGTAGGGTCCTGCAGGACTGCAAGGGAAGAGAAGGGAGCCCATTATATTTACCTATCTTCTTGAGTTCTGGGCCAATTTACTAAATCCCAAAGTTAGTGGTTTTTCCATTCACGGTCCTTGGCAGTACTGGACCGTGACAGTCTTCCCCTGTAAGACTTGGAATGTAGAGTTGTAAAGCAGAACCCAAGTTCTAGCCAGCAGGCACTCTCTCAAGGGAGAAAATCAAGGAAGAAACTGGTGTATGACTACATCATTTCTCCTTCCTAGTTAAGTCATGAGGTGGGGAAAGGCAAGAGTGTATACCAATAGTTCTTCTATATAAAAGCAAATATTAAGAGTGGGGGAATGTGTCCTTCCCACTAACGTTATGCAAGAGGGATGCTATGGCCCTTCCCTGAAGGGCTTCCCAGGTTCTCTCCAGCTGAGCTCTTTCATGAAACCTAGTGTATTAGTTTTCTCTTGCTGCATAATAAATGACCACAAACTTAGCAGCTTAAAACAAAACCTATTTATTATCTCACTGTTCTATAGGTCAGATCCTATGGGCTTGGTTGGATTCTCAGCTTAGGGTCTGTTAAGGCCAAAGTCAAGGTGTTGGCTGGGCGGGGTTCCTATCTGGAAGCTCTGGGGGAAAATTCACTTCCAATCTAGCTCAGATTGTTGGCCAAATTCAGTTCCTCGCAGTATAGGGCTGTGCTCAGTGTTTCCTCGCTGGCTGTTAGCCGGGACAACCGCATTCATCAGCTGGCTCCCTTCATCCTCAAGCCAGCAGTGACTCCACTCCCCGTTGTGTTTCAGATCTCTGACTTCTGCTACCAGCTGGAGTAAACTCTGCTTTTAAATGGCTGCCTGGTTGGGTGATAATCTTTGTTATCTTAATATCAACTGACTTGGAACGTTGATTATATCTACAATCCCCTTCGTAGCAGTACCTAGATTAGTGTTTGGTTGAATAACCAGGGGCAGGAATTTAGAATTATGCCCACCACACAAGGAATCCCCATCTTTGCACCTGACCTTGAAAGAAGGCAGTCCTTCTCTACTACAGGTTTCTTAGACCCTAGCCTGGTACAGAAAACAAAGTGTGGTATATGATTCTCTTCTGGAGAGACCACAGTCAGCTCCTCAACTGGTTCGTAAATTCCTAGCAACTTTGTGTGAATTAGAAAAAGATGCTCCTTCCTTTAAAAAATTTACTGCCATCTGTTGGAAGTTTGTTGTAGTAACTATACCAATCTCTACCAAAAAGTGAATGGCACCTCCAAGTATGAACAGTGGCCCTGATCCCAGTGGGATAAGATACACCCCCTGCATTCCAGCCACTTGCCCACATTAACTGTTGTCTATAGAGACCTTTTCCCCCCAGAACCCTTCATTCTGGGCCATTCTTCATTGGTTTATTTTTATCTGCTGATGATTTGGGGGAAATATAAAGTGACCATCAATTGTACTGCACAGGGTAATGAATTAATATTGAGGAAAAAGAGAATTGTGACTGGTCTGATCTAAATCTGTTTGGTTATATACATAAGCAAATATCCAAGATCTTCCAAGGAGCAAACTCTGAAGTAACAGCAATGTTAAGATAAAACAGCAGCAGCTAATGTTACCGGTGCCTATCTCTATACATGTATTTAGATCAGATATATAAATATATGACATATTATATATGAGATGTATATATATATATATATATATGATGCTGAGGTTCTTGTTCACGGAGTGAAAGAATCAACTTTACAAACACTCAGTGTGGTGAAGCCAGGGAGAGGCTTTTGTTTAGAGAGAATGCGAGAGGACAGAGCTCCTAGCCCACACCAGGAGGGGACAAGAGAGTCCGTAGTGGTGCGTTGTCTAGGGAATTTATAGGCAGTTGAGGATTTTTAGGAATGCGGTAGAGGGCTAAGGGTATAGACTTGTTAAGTGGTCCTAGAATGATCATTTCTGATGAGTAACAGAAGAAATTTGCTGCTCTGATTCCTTCTCAGGATATCAGCTTCCCTCTGGGAGCATATCAATTAAGACCACTTGCCTTTCCCCCAATGTGGGCTGGGTTGTTGTCTGTTTGCTAAAGAGTGTGTTAAGAATCTTACTTCTTAATTTTTTGGGCTGTTTATACCTGCGCTTGCTTACCAAATTAATCTTTTTCCCAGGTTGCAGATTACTTGATTAGGATTAGAGAAGAAAAACAGCATATAGGTAAAGTTAAAAATAAGCTGGGCCTCAGTTTGAAAAAAACATATGCACCCCTATGTTTATCGCAGCACTATTTGCAATAGCCAAGAAATGGAAGCAACCTAAGTGTCCATCAGTAGATGAATGGATAAAGAAGATGTGGTACATATATACAATGGAATATTATTCAGCCATAAGAAGAAAACAAATCCTACCATTTGCAACAACATGGATGGAGCTAGAGGGTATTATGCTCAGTGAAATAAGCCAAGCCGAAAAAGACAAGTATCAAATGATTTCACTCATACGTGGAGTATAAGAACAAAGAAAAAAACTGAAGGAACAAAACAGCAGCAGACTCACAGAACCCAAGAACGGACTAATAGTTACCAGAGGGAAAGGGACTGGGGAAGATGGGTGGGAAGGGAGGGATAAGAGGGAAAAAGGGGCATTACGATTAGCAGATGTAATGTTGGGGGGGCACGGGGAGGGCTGTACAACTCAGAGAAGACAAGTAGTGATTCTATAGCATCTCACTATACTGATGGACAGTGACTGTAATGGGGTGGGTGGGGGGGACCTGATGAAGGGGTAGTTTAATAACCATAATATTGTGCATGTAATTGTAGATTAATGGTACCAAAATAAATTATATGAAAAAATAATAAGCTGGGCCTTTTAGCAGGCTAAGGTAAATTTTACAATGTCATGATCTAATTGATACAATGAAGTCATGGGCTATGACTTTTCTTTATCTGAGGAACATTCAAACATTCCAGGCCAAGTTGCTCCTGGCCTTTTGAGCTTTAACTGATTTCACTGAAGAATGCCTATATTCTTAGTCTGGTATCTTTACCCTAGAGAATTAGTGTGACTCTGACTTTGGGTATCGCTTAACACAGAGTTACAATAGGGACTTCTTTGCACATTGTTACATTGTTCTGACTGTAATTATCCTGCTTTGCTTTTTTTTCCGGAGGCCCTCACCCTACTCTGTCTAAACCCATGGTCTCTGTCTCATATATATGTATATATATATAGTCTCATTTAATTCTCACAGGGACACTTTTGAATAGGGATTCTTATCACTATTAGGTAGACAAGAAAACTGAGGCCTGTAATATAGTATTCACCCAAGGTCAAGGATAAAAAGAAATTGAGTCAGGTCTACCTGTGCCAGCTGACCCAAAGCCCACGCTCCCAACCACTTAGGTGGAGACTAGCTGAGTGCCTATGCCCTAAATTGAGACTTTTGCTCTCTGCCTTTTGAATAGAAGCCAGAGATTCTCTGTGGTGAGGTCAGTGGCCCAACCTGGCACAGGGAACAAGCCAGGCCTGGAATGTTTTAGTTGTATTTATGAGAATGGCCTGAAGGAAAAAGTGTGGTAGGGAGCTGTTTCTGGCTAAAAGAGAAAGATAGACGGTGGGACTTGAAGGAGGAAAAATGGCAGGGCCTGTCTTGTTCACCATGGAGTCTCCAGAGCCTGGTGCCTTAAGGGTACACAGTTAGCGTTTGCTGAATGCCTGAATGCCTGATTAGCCAGGCAGATAGCATGCCTGCGAGAGCTCTGCTCTGTGCTCTGCCTTTCTGATGTCTGCTCCTGCTACCACCACCTTCTCTTTTCAATAAATTAGCTCATCTGAGCTAATTTCAGTGGATTTGAGAACATCCAGTAGGGCAGGCCCTATGCCCTGCATCTTCTCCTTCAAGGGAAGTAAGAACTCCCTGGTAGATTATTTATTTCACATTGAGAGATGTTTAGGCTGGAGAAAAATATCCACTCTCTTCTGTTCTCTGTTTAATATTCAACTTACTAGATTATATTTAACAAAAAAAGGAAAAAAACTGAAAGTTTTTTTCCATAAGGAATATAATCTTTGATTATAGATTTGACCAATTAAATTATTTTAAATAACTTACAAATACAATTGGCTGATTCTTTTGACTACTCATATGCTTTAAGCATACACAAATAGAGTAATTGTAGAGTTTACTAAAACACTGACATCAAAACTGGTTATGAAAGTGCTAAGACCATAGATTTAACTTTTTCTTATTCCTTATCTGACATCTTCCTGAGGTTCCAATTTTTAGATATTTATAGAGCTTCAGTAATTCTACCAGTTATTATTATTATTATTATTATTTTGGTATCATTAATATACAATTACATGAGCAACACTGTGGTTACCAGATTCCCCCCATTATCAAGCCCCCACCATACTCCATTACAGTCACTGTCCATCAGCATAGTAAGATGCTATAGAGTCATTACTTGTCTTCTCTGTGCTATACAGCCTTCTCCGTGTCCCCCACCCCTACATTACATGTGCTAATCGTAATGCCCCTTATTCCCCTTCTCCCTCCCTTCCCACCCATCCCCAGTCCCTTTCCCTTTGGTAACTGTTAGTCCATTCTTGGGTTCTGTGAGTCTGCTGCTGTTTTGTTCCTTCAGTTTTTGCTTTGTTCTTATGCTCCACGTATGAGTGAAATCATTTGATACTTGTCTTTCTCCACCTGGCTTATTTCACTGAGTATAATACCCTCTAGCTCCATCCATGCTGTTGCAAATGGTAGGATTTGTTTTCTTCTTATGGCTGAATAATATTCCATTGTGTATATGTACTACATCTTCTTTATCTGTTCATCTACTGATGGACACTTAGGTTGCTTCCATTTCTTGGCTATTGTAAATAGTTCTGCGATAAACATAGGGGTGCATACGTCTTTTTGAGATTGGGCTCCTGCATTCTTAGGGTAAATTCCTAGGAGTGGAATTCCTAGGTCAAATGGTATTTTTACTTTTGGGTTTTTTTGAGGAACCTTCATACTGCTTTACACAATGGTTGAATTAGTTTACATTCCCACCATCAGTGTAGTAGGGTTCCCCTTTCTCCACATCCTTGCCAGTATTTGTTGTTCCTATTCTTTTCTATGTTGGCCATCCTAACTGGTGTGAGGTGATATCTCATTGTGGTTTTAATTTGCATTTCCCTGATAATTAGCGATGTGGAGCATCTTTTCATGTGCCTGTTGGCCATCTGAATTTCTTCTTTGGAGAATTGTCTGTTCATCTCCTCTGCCCATTTTTTAATAGGTTTATTTGCTTTCTAGGTGTTGAGGCGTATGAGTTCTTTATATATTTTGGGTGTCAACCCCTTGTCAGATATGTCATTTACAAATATATTCTCCCATACTGTAGGATGCCTTTTTGTTCTGCTGATAGTATCCTTTGCTGTACAGAAGCTTTTTAGCATGATGTAGTCCCATTTGTTCATTTTTTATTTTGTTTCCCTTGCCCAAGGAGATGCATTCAGGAAAAAGTTGCTCATGTTTATATTCAAGAGATTTTTGCCTATGTTTTCTTCTAATAAGAGTTTTATGGTTTTACCAGTTATTATTTTTATACATTCCTAGAGTCTTTGTAATCCTATTAGGTCTGAAAGAAAAAGAAAACTGTCTCAGAATAAGCTGAGGCTGCAGGTTCTGGCCAGAGACATGAGATCAGGTTGCACAAGTGTGAGGATTCAAAGCTGAGCTACTGATCATTTGCCCCAGCGCCTGCTTATGGTAGTTTTTCTTGTTACCTTATGGGGCTTTTAAGTCTCTTTTTTCCATATGCTTTTTTATTAAAAAAACTAAAAAATTATAGAGAATTTCAAACAAATACAAAATTAAGTATAATAGTATATGGAATTTCCATGAACCCACTGCTCAGCTTTACCAGTTTCAACTCACGGGCACCAACTCTCTTCCCTTATATTTTTGAAACAAATCCCAGACATGGAATTTCATCTGAATTATTTCAGTATGATTCTCTAAAAGATAAGGACTTTAAACCACATGGCATTATCACAATTAAAAAATTTTTTATAATCATTCCTTAATTTCGACTATCCAGTATATTTGAATTTTCAATTTGAATAAATGTCCCATAAATGCCAACTAAAAAAATTTTTTTCAGTTCATTTGAATCAGAATCCAAGTAAGATCCATACATGTACTGGTTTTTATACAGGTATCAATTTTTGAACCTTAGTGTCTTTCTCAGAGATGATACATTCAATTTTTATATGGCCATTAATACCTGAACTATTGTCCTTCCATTATGATATATTGACCTGATATATTAAAACCTAGCTATTCCATTATTAATTTATAATTGGTAAGGTCACTGAAGTTTCATACATACCCTTTCCTGCCCTGACCCTGACAAAGGATCTCAGGCCTGGTTGCACTTAGAATCTGGGGGTCTGTGGTGGCAGTGGTGATGGTAAAATACACATAATATAAACTTTGCCATGTTAACATTTTTAAGCATACAGTTCGGTGGTATTAAGTACACTCACATTGTTGTATGACCAGCACCATCCATCTCCAGAATTCATCTTGCAAAACTGAAACTCTGTGTATATTAAATACTAGCTCCCACTCCCCCTCCCTTGGCCCCTGGTCACCACCATTCAGCTTTCTATCTCTATGAGTCTGACCCCTCTAGGGACCTCATATTAGTGGAATCATGCAATATTTGTCCGTTTATGACTGGCTTATTTTACTTAGCATAATGTCTTCAAGGTCATGGAACCCTGCTTTTTGCAGCGTCACTGTACTTACCATTTCTTGGGTCTGCTCTTTCCTCCTTGCACAGATAGAAAAGAGTTCACATTTATGCCTTAGAAATAAAGGAAGAATAGAAGAGACAAAATATTCATATATTAACACTCTCCTACTTACAAAAATCATCCAGATGATGCATATCTATTCTTATCATCTTTCTCAGATAGTACAACTACCTTTTTTGAAGACTTCATATATGAACTTTCTTCTTTTGAGTATCTTATGGACTCACAACCATTCCCAGACATTTCACTTAAGCATGATGATTATATATTTTAGGGTGCTCAAATTGTTACAGATGGGACAGTGATGTTGCATTAATTAACATCTTTGTCTTTGTGACACTACCTGGCATCCTTGAAAATATCCTTGTTTTCGGGCATCAACAGGATGCTTGTAGACCCATCCTGAGTTTTTCTTGTCTCAAGAAATGGAATCAGCTACCCTTGGACAGCCCCTTGTTATTTTAATGGTAAGTAATGTAAGATACCAACATCTGGGCATTAGTGATATACGCGAGAGTCAGCAGGGAGGGACTGGACCTCATTTGGTAATGACAGAGTTGGAAGAAATTTTCAAGGTATAGGTTCATATTGATCTTTACAATTTAACATGGCGCTGCTGGGCCGTGCGGCCCTGTCTGTGGATTCCTGATCACACTGACAATCCTTTGAGGTTGCCCTTATCGCTATCCCTACCATATTGCTGAACAAACGGAGACTGCAAGAAGTTAGGTAACTTGCCTAAAATCATCGCAGGTCGCAAGTGCCTCGAGACTCAGCTGTGTCACATTTCAGAGACTGAGTTCCCACAAGGCCCGCCTCCACCACCGCCTGCCCTCAATAGAAGTTTGTCGTTTGCAAAGATTTTCCACCAATTTGGACTCCCAAGACAGTGCCTTCCTAGGCCTGGGTAGGTTAAGGAGAAGAGAAACACTACCCAGATTCTTCTTTTCCACCTGCAGGATTCAGGAGTGAGAATGACCAGGAGAGCCCTCCATGAGAAAGGCCTGAAGACAGAGCCCCTCAGGAGGCTCCTTCCCAGAAGGGGCCTCCGGACAAATGCCCGGCCCAGTCCCGCGGGGCCGCCGGACACCAGAGCGCCCGGGGGAGGAAGCAAGGCCCCGAGGGCGCCCAGGACGATCCCCCAGGGAAAGGGCAGGTGAGCCGGCTCCCCAGGCAAGGGGAGGCCCTTAGGCCTCTCTTGGCCTCCCCAAGATCCAACCACCCACCTGTGACCCGAGGGTGGAAAGAACTTCCCGGCTAGGCAGCCACCACAGCAACGTCGGGGGCGAGCCGCCCTAGCCGCCCCGAACCTAAGGTCACGGCACCCAGCGACACTAGCACGGTGAGCCGGCCAACCAGCACCCCGAGTACGGGCACGGCTTCGGGTGCCCTCGGACCACACCCAGCGCCTGAGCGCTTGGTAGCCGGACGCCCCGGCTGCGCTGCAGTGCGGGCTGGGCGCCCGGGTCCCAGGGCCCACCTCGCCTGCGCCCGCGCTCCCCCTCCGCTACCGCCCGGTGCGCGCAGGGCGCCCGCGCCGGGGCCCTGCCAGGGGGCAGCACCAGAGCGGCGCCCGGAGCGAGCCGGCTTCCCACCTCTCGCGCTCCCGGGCCACGCCTGTGGGCGGTGCGGCACCCGGGCCCCGCGGGGCCCTCAGCCCCCCCCCCACCTTTCCTACCCCCACCCGCCCCTACCCACGCCACCCCCTCCCACTTCCACCCCAGCCCCACCCACACCCTGATCACTCCTACCCCTGCCCCACTCTAGCCCTACGCTCCCTTCCCCTCCCTTCTACCCACAGCCACGCACTCCCCACACCCACACCTCCACTCCCACCCGCAGCTTCTTCCACCCCAGCAGGCCCACAGAGGTCAGGCACTGGCCCGGTTACCTCCAGCACCAGAGGACTTGCAGCAAGAGCTTCCAACAGGTGCCAACCTTGCCAGTTCCCTGGGAACGCACATGGGCCAGAGGCATTTTCTGCCCAGGTGCTTGCCTCAGGGCCTCGCACTGTGGGACCCAGGTGGAGATGGGGAAGGCAACCTGGGGTCGTGGGGAAGGCCCAAGGCTTCTGGCGCAGCCCTGAGCCAGCCCCACCACACCTGGAAAATCTCCACCTGGAGAAGTCCCAGGGCGAATGAGCTGCTTTAGGGGTCCAAGGGCTTCCACCAAGCTCTTGCTTCCCAACTCTACTGCTGGGTCTGTACACTATGAACTTATAATATCTCCATTTATCGAGGGCTTACTCTGTGCCAGGCCTTGTGTTTTACAGGAATTATTTCATTTAACCTCATAACATCCCTGTGACCTTGGTGTTCTCACTATCAGCATTTTACAGGAGAAACTAAGTCTCAGAGAGGTTAAGGAACCTGCCCAAAGCCACACAGCCAGTATGTGGCAGAACAGCATTCAGACCCAGGTGCCCTTGCCTGACTCCACAGCCTGCCCTGCTGTACGCTTCTCCTGCTGGTACATGAGATAAGGGTACAAGTTTGGCAGGGCATCACTCATGGAGCATCCATTTTTCTTGTGGTAATTACATAAAACACTTTGTATGCTAATGTGAGCAGACAGTCCCTGGAATGAAAGTTTTTGCACCAATGATTGAGGTGAAACTTGAGACTGTCATAGAAATTTCATGCTAAGGCCAGTTCTTCAGGCTCAGCCCACAGATCCTTGAAGTGACCCCTTCTCAGACCTCTGCTTTTAGCCAGTTGTTGACCAAGGAAGCTCTGCTCCAGAACCACCTCCAGTGTGGAGCCTTTCTGGAGGCCAAGGAAAATGGCCTCTCCACAATGTACCAGTCTACCCGGTTGCTTGGGAAGCTCACCCAGTTCCCCGGGCCTAAGGTTTCCAAATTCCAGCAGATTAATCCTCAGGATTTAAGAATGAAAAATTAGAATTCTTGGGAATTCCTGAAATCATGTTATTCATGCATTTTTCAAAACATAACTTTATTTTAATTAGTAAGAAATACACATTTAGTAGTAGTCCCAAAAGCCGTAGACTGTAGCAAATACTCAAAACCCAGAAAATACCAGCGAACATTATTGGTAGTATTTGATTAACAGAGTGTTTAAATCTTCAACAAAATTAACTGCACTACACAATTAAGGACTTACTTGTTTCCAAAACTTGATATTTCTTAGGACATCATTCCTAGAATTTGTGTAAGGTATATGATGCATGTAAACTGATTAATATTATGAAAATGACTCACTGTTAACAGCAGACAGGGCCACAAATACACTTTTAATATGGCAACAGCTACAAAAAAGACTGATCATATTGTCACCACTTCTTTCTTATGTGTTCCTGTTCCAAGTTCCAAAACTGTCTACCTTAACCTTGGACTCTGTGTGCCAGCATTTCCTTCTCTTGCTTGTTACTTGATGTCATTGGATTCTTTCAAACCAGGAATGCCTCTATGTTTATTGCTAAGCATGAATTCTCACAAGAGAATTATAATACCTTATACACTGTAAATGCTTGATAAATGTTGACCCGTGTAGTTACCATCTGCTGTACCTACCTCACAGGGCAGTTGTGAGGAAGAAAGGGAAGTTGTGTGATGGAAGGGCTTTCTTTCTAAGCTGTGAAGTGGTACCCACATGCTTCTCTTTCCATTGGAGATGTCAGAAGCTACTGGAAGACATTGGTGTCACCTCCATGTAAGAGGCCTGAGAATACTTATTATGTCCATAGAAGGTAGCTCTGTTGAGGAGGACGTGGCACCATGGTGACCTGGAAAAACAGGGTTTAGTTGCAATCAAGTACGCAAACTCTGGCATCGCCTCGACTTGGGGGACATTTGGAGGACAGGGGAAAAGTCAATTTTCAGAAGGAGGATTTTGAGAAAGGACAGTGTTAAATGGAGCCTGCCCCCAGTAGGTTTAATAGGGATTGAATCAGGGAACAGGGACTTTCACTGAAGGGGTGGGGTGGTTGTTGAAGCCTGGTCTCTGGATAGCACAGTCCCATTAGCCAGAACCAGTGCTTTCTGCTCCTGCTGTGCGTGCACCTACAATGCTCATTCCTGCTCATATTGTAGACCAGACATGGATCAAAGGGCTTTCCAAAGGTGATCTCCTGTAATTCTGACGGCAGACCCATCAGAGAAACACTACCACTACTGCCGTTTTGCAGATGAGGGCTCAGAGTCTGGCAAAGTCAAGTCCGTTGCCCAAGCCACACAGCCTGTATGTTCTGGAGAGGCAGAAGAGAGTCCCAGACCTCAGCCCTTGCCAGGCTGCCTCGACGCACCAGGTGCCAGGTGCTGAGCTTGAACAAGGAAGAAGGAAACACAAATGTATGCGGTTTAGCACCAAAGCAGCCTCCTCTGTTGCCTTCTGTGACAACTCTCTCTCTCCCCATATTACTCTGCTTTTCTGGACACTGTTTTTTTCCTTCCAAGGATGTTTTTCTCTGCTTAGCCTTTAAGCCTGGGTTTTCTGGGCCCCATCCTTGGACTCTTTTCTCTTTCTTTTGCACAAGACTATGAGGGATCTCTTTTATGCCCACAACTTCAGGTCCTGGTCCTCTCTCATTCTAATCTAGACTGCCCCTCTGAGCCCCAGCCTGATCCAGCCAACTGCCTCCTTGACATCCTCCTGAGCTGGGGATCAGGTTCCAGGCTCCCGACCGAATTCATCATCTCTCCCTTAACAAATCTCCTCCTGAGTTTCCCTTCCTCCTTATCATGGCCTCTTAGTTTCAAATGCTGGTGTATCAGTGGGAAATTCAAGAAGCCTTCATAGACGAAACCTCTTGAATCAGTTCTTGGGGCTACAGATGGACTGTAGGGTGTGTTCTCTGAGAGCTGTCAACAGTTTGGGGGTGAACTTGGAGGGTGGAATTCATCATTTAATCAGCTGTCTGCTAAGTGTCTAGCAGTGTGCCAGGTCAGGTAGCAAGGATGGAGATACATTCACGAGTGAAACAGATGGGATTCCTGGCTTCAGGGAGTTTGGAGTTTTCAGGGTACTAGAGAAATGGACATGAAGCAATCCCAAAATACAAACTCTTACAAACTGTGATAAGTATCATGAAGGAAAAGTTCAGGGAGAGATGAAAGAATGTAAGAGATCTGTATTAGTTTTGGGGTGGGGCGTGAAAGGCCATTTTGAGAAAATGACAATTACTGTATCCCTGAGAACTGAATTGGGGGAAGAGAATTCCATATGGAGGCAACAGTAGGTGCAGTGGACAAAGGCCCAGAGTGGGAAAGAACTTGGTATATTGGGAAAACTGAAAGGCAACCTATGTCAACAAAGCTGAGTGTCAAGATCAGACTGGAGAGGTTCACTGGGGATGGTGGCAGGTGCCTTCTGGGCCATAATAAGGAGCCTGAAATTTTTTGGCTTAAGTTTTTATTTGGAAATAATTTCAAAGTTACAGAAAAGTGAATAATACAAAGGATATCTGTATGATCTTTACCCCAAATTTACCTGTTAAAACTACTTTCTTTCTATATATAGTAATACATGTGATTTTTATTCTGAAGTATTTGAGAATAAGTTGCATACATCATGTTTCTTTACCCCTAAATGTTTGCAATGTATATTTCCTACCACAGTACAGTACAGTTATCCACTTCACTAAATTTAGCATTGATGCAATGTGGTATCTAATTTACCACTCATTTTGTCATTTGTCTCAATAATTTCCTTTATACAGCATTTCTCCCTGTAGTCCAGTCTAGAAATGATGAATTGCATTAAATTGTCACTTCTCTTTAATCTTCTTTAATCTGGAATAGTTAACTTTTGTCTTTTATGACATTGACACTATGAGAGATGCAGTCTTCCTCTTTAATCGAATATTCCTCATTTTGGGTTTCTCTCCTGCTTCTTCATTATTAGATATGGGTCATGCACTCCTGGCTGGAAGACTGCATAAATGTTATTGTGTCCTTCTCAGTGCGACAAGAGGGGCATAATGTCTCTCTGTTTCTTCTTAGGGACTTTAATTTTGTCTGATTTTGTCAATCTATAGTTACTATTTTTTCCCTGTTGCTGATAAGCAATCAGGGAGATATGTTCAACCATGTAGATATCATACTTCATACATTATGAAATAGATGAGATTTAACATCTGTTGCTGGTGCTTGCCTAAATCAAATCAGTCTTTATCATCATGGTCACAAAATGATAACCTCAACTCTAGCTCTCCTGTCACTTGACATTCCTCTGCCCATTCATTTATATATTTATAGTTACAAACCTTAATTATTTTGGTGCTCAAATTGTCCCAGATTTGGCCAGTGGGAGTCTCTTAAAGCTAGAAGTCTGGATTTTATCCCAGCTTCAGAGGAGTGGTGTGACTGAATTTGCCTATAAGACCACTCTGACTGCAGTGTGAGGTGCATCATAGGGGCAGGGGCGAGGAAGCAGGGAGACCTGATAGGCTCCTGTGTAATCCAGGTGGAAGGTGTGGCTTAGACTAGGGAGTGACATATAGGATGAAGGGAATGGATGAATGTTCAAGAATGTTTGGTGGTAGAATTGGCAAGACTTAGTGGTGGCTGGAATATGTGAGCCATCACAGAGGGAGGAGTCCAGAATGCCCAGAGCAGCTGCGTGGATGGTGGAGATGGTTACTAACATGGGGAAAACAAGCAGCGTAAGGGGGTCAGGTGGGATGGGTGTTTTAGACAGTTGAGTTTGAGATGTCTTTGGCATCCAAGTGAAGTTGTCCGGTAGACAATTGGACATATTGTTCTGCAGCTGGTGAGAGAAGTCCAGACCAGAAGAAAATTTAGGATTTCCACATGTAGATGATTTTTGAATCCATGGCCCTGGATGAAATGATGTCGGAGGAGAACATGTAGTGAGGACCGAGAGGCTACATTGAGAATCCTGAGGGACTTCACTGTTTGGGGTGTTAGAGGGGTGTGGCAGGAGGCGGCAACGAAGAGGTCTGTGGGGGCCAGATCACATGAAGCCTGGAATGTGGGGACCCACTGAAGGAGTCTAAGTAGGTGAGTAACAGGGTATAAGTGGAGTTCTAGAAAGATTGTTCTGAGAGCCAAGGAAAGAAGGTTCAGAGGGTCTGGCAGTGGCTGATGCTAAGGTCCTTTCTGAAGCATATCTGCTCGCCTCTTGCCGCTGGAGATCGCTCAGACGGATCCCTTTGCCTAGGAATGCCCTCTCCTTGTCCGTAAGGGCACAGAAGTGATGATTTAAACATTTGCCTCAACCACACTTAACAGCCTGAGGTAATGTGACAGTAAACCCCTGTCTCCCCTCCTCATTTTGTTGGGAGCCACACAGCTTGCATCTGGAAACTTTCCCAGCCAGGTGCAATGTGGGTGTGAGTGTGCGTGGGCTGGTCCCTGAGGTTTTCAGGAGTCTGTTTGGGCACCATGAGCCTCTGTCCCAGCATGCTCTGACTTCAGTGTGCTCTCTGTCAACCAGGCAACCGCCCATTCACACGTCTATGTTGTCCCCTCCTTACCCCCACACATGCCAAGGGAAGACGGGTTGAGTCTAGTTGAACATCCTAGTGCATCCTCTACACAGGTGGCACTGCACAGCAGGCATGCAGTCCTGCCTAGAGGTTATCCACAGCCCTTTTGGAGACACAAATAACTAAGGCATAATTTTAAGAGGCAAGATTATTTCTAGTTGGAGAAATCAGGGAAGGTCCCCAGAGAAGGTGTCATTTGAACTGAGCTTTGGGGTAGAGCGGGCTATTTTCTATTTCACAAAAAGAATACTTGATTATTCAGTGGTAAAGAAGAAATTAAAAGACTTTCAAAGCCCCACTTCCTCATATTTTATTAACATTGTCAACACGACCATTATTGGTCACATAAATATCCCATTAGGTGTACACTACATGATTCGTCCTCTTGCTCTTGGAATAATTCATTCCAAGCCTCATGACATTGGTTTGGGGCCTGTGCCTGGGAAGAGAGGACAGAAGCAACTTGGAAAGAAATGCAACTCAGGAATCAGTGCTTGAGCCCATCACTCATTCTTTCATTCCGAAAACATCATTAAGTAATGATGCCACCACATCCCAGGCCCTGAGGGTTTGATGACGCCAGGTCATTGTTAGCATTCTGAAGACCTCAAGTCTAAGAGAAAGGGAGTCACAAGTGGAAAGCATTTATCGTAGAGCACACGTAGGTATGACCACAGAGGCACAGTGTGTACAAGACTTGGTGCTGACATAGACCAAGGAGCTCCAGGTAGCTGAGGGCTTGGGAACCAGATGAGCATACCAGGCAGGGCATGAGCAGTGAGAAGGGGGAGGGCTGAGGACACGTGTCGGAGGACGAAGTTCCCGTGGAGAACAGCTACACACTCCTTTGCCCACAAGCTGGAAAGCACATCTCGCCTACTCTTAGGCTTCTGGATGTTTCTTTTCCTGTTTTCTATTTCGAATATTTCCTTTCTCCCATGGGGGGAGGGGGTTATGCTCTTTTCCAAAAATCTTAACTTGCATGCTTCATTCATTCATTTTTTTCTTTTTGACATTAAAGCATTTACTGCTGTTAATTTTACATCTGCAGATAGCTTTGACTATGTACTTTTTAAAAATTATTTTTTAAATAGTCTGTTTTTTATTCTTAATTTTACTTCTTGTCCCAAGGTAATTTGAGATGCTATTTATGTTTTTCAATTTCCAAGTAGTGCATTTTACATTACTGTTAGTTGTACTGCATTTTGATCGGAGACCAAGTTCTAAAATTTCCATTTTTCCAAATTTACCAAAATTCTCTGCAGCTTTATTTATTGAATTTTGTCACTGTCCATTACACTTGACAAGATGGTATACTATTCGTTTTCCTAGTTCCTATTTCCTACTATTTGTAAAGATTTGTATGTTTGTATCTTCTATGTCCTTACTTATTTTTTGACTTCTTGTTCAAAAAATGTTAGACTATTTCCAATAAAACTGTTTCTCATGCCTATTCATGTATTACTAAATATTTCATCTCATGGATCTTTATTATTTAATACATGAGAAATTAAACACCTTCACTGTTAATTATACCTTTTGGAGAATGAGGTTAAAAGCTCACATTCTGGAGTCAAGACAGATGCAGGGTTTGCAGCAGCACTACTTACAACAGCCAAAAGGGGGAAACAACTCAAATGTCCATCAGCAGAAGAATGGATAAATTAAATGGGATTTATACACACAATGGATGTTATTTGGCCTCAAAAAGGAAAGAAATTCTGACACATGCTACAACACAAAAGAACCTTGAGGACATTGTGTGAAATAAGCCAGTTACAAAAATACAAATATTGTATAATTCCATTTATATGTGGTACTTAGAACAGTCAAATCCATAGAGACAAAAAGTAGAATAGAGGTTACCAGGGGATGGTGGAAAGGGGGAATGCGAGTTATTGTTTAATGGGTACAGAATTTCCACTTGAGATAATGAATAAGCTCTCAAAATGTATCGTGGCGATGATTGCACAACTGTGAATATATTTAATGTCAGTGAATTGTGCACTTAAAAAGGGCTAAAATGGTCATTTTTCAGGGTTCCTCAGAGAAAGAGAACCAATAGGATGGATATATATATAAGGAAATTTAGGTAACAAATTGGCTTGTGCAATTATGGAGACTGAGAAGTCCACACCCAGGAGAGCTGAGGGGTAATTTCCAGTCTGAGTCCGAGAACAAAAGGAGAGGACCAGTGTCCCAATTCAAAGACAGTGAGGCAGAGCGAACTGTTTCCTATTCAGCCTTTTATTCTATTCAGGTCTTCAATGGGTAGGACGAGGCCCACCCACGCTGGGTAGGGAAATCTGTTTTATTCAGTCCCCTAACTCAGATATAATCTCATCCAGAAAAAACCTCACAGACACATCCAGAAATAATGTTTAACCAAAGACCTGGGCACCCCATGACCAATATTATGTTATGTATATTTTACCACAATAAAAAACAAAGGCATTGGCTTGACTTTCACCCCTGGCCAAAATAGAGTAACTGGGATGACATTACCCTCCTGCCCAAGACAAAAAAAAAAAAAAGACTAAATACGTGAAACAATGATTTTGAAGACACCAGACATAAGACAGTGAAGGACAGTGATCCCTGAAAGATGGAAATAGCATGAGTTTGAAAGAGCCCCAGCCTATTGCACTGAGAGTTTCCAAGATGCAGCACAGGCAGGGGGAAGGCAGAGGCAGGCAGACTCTCTGAGTTGAGAAGATGGACCTTAGAGTCCAAGAAGACCAAGGCATCTAGAGTTCACAGGACAGACTACCTGGGATGAGAAAGCTGTACAGAAAGAGAACTCTAGAGAGCTGCAGAAGACATCCCTTGAGTATTAAGTGCAAGAGTGTGAGGAAAGTACCTGACACCAGAGAAAGAGCTATGTGAAAGTATTAGTTAGAATAGTGCCTGGAATTCATCCAGGATGGTAATGGTCCCTGCTGCTACCCATCCAGACAGAAAAAACTCATACTTTATGAGGCACTTGGTAGAGTACTTAAAGGTCTTGCCTCTGTCATAGGGAATAATTAGCCTTAGACTGAGCACTGTTCTGGGCCTGCCTAACCAATCATAAAATTAACATGGGTCCAAGTAATTTCACTATATCCTAGATCAAAGTGCAAGATTTACATGAATAAAAAAAAATCCAACAACCAAGAAGGTAAAATTCACAATGTCTGGCATCCAATAAAAGATTACCAGTTATGCAAAGGGAGAGGAAAACATAGTGAGAAGAATGATCAATTATTGAAAGTAACCCAGACCTGGAAGATATTTTAGAATTGCCGGAGAGTAACATTAAAATAGTAATTATAACTGAGCTAAATATGTTGAAAAAGTTAAGAGAGACACGGAAGGATAGAAAACTGATTTAAAATGGTGGCATGAGAGGTGAGACAGAGGCCTCCTTCCAAAACCACATAATACAAAAATATAATTAATACAACTAATCCTAAAAGAGCAACAGGAAAGAAGGCTGCACCAGGTGGCATACACCTGGAGAAAAGAACAGACCTCATGGAACAGGATAACGTACCAAAGAGGTGATCCAGCGGGACCCAAGCCCTTCCCCCACTCCAGCTTACCGGTGAAAGGAAGAGAAACGGAGTGGGGAGGGAGTGGAGGCTTGGGACAGCTGAACACCTGGCCATGGAGCTCTGCTCTGGGAGCATGAACCTACATTGCATGGTGCTCTGGTGATTAGTGGGGTTGGAAAGCTAAGATGGGTGGAATACCTGGAAAGACTGAGATTCTAGCCGCTTGTGGAAAACAGGGATCCATATCCAGCTGCTCTGGGGCAAAAGAAAGATGGGCAGTCTGAGAGAATTCCTAACAGCAAGAGGGCTCCTAAATGGGCAAGGATTGCACAGACCTTACTGCTCAGGAGAAAGGACAGGTAGACAAAATTGTCCAGGTGCACTCTGCCCAGCAGGTTGGGAACTTTCAGGAGCTTCAGGTGCTCCATCCCCCTGGCTGGCTATGTAGCTCCAAGGCCCCCTTCTGTGATACACAGCCTGCTGCACCTTCCTCCTGGCCAGCCCACATGAGGCTCGCAAACCAGCAGCCCCTGCCCTGGCATCAGGCCAGCCAGAGGAATGCCCCGCCTATGGCAGCTACAAATGCAAACCACAGAGGCTTACACCTGTGAGTTCTACCCACTGGTTCTGGCAGTGGAGACAGGCATAGCGGCCGGGAAGCAGGAAACAGCTCTTTCTTCCCCCCGGGGACCAGCACCCCTACCCTGCAATCCCTGACATCACTGCAGGGGCTAAGCAGCTCCAGATAGTAGAGCTTCGGGGCACTAGAGGGCGCCATATACAAATATGAAACAAAGAAACCTGGTTCAAACCAAAATCCCACAAACACCAGAAAGAGGGCCAAGGGAAACTGAACTCAACAATCTTCCAGAAAGAGATTTCAAAATAAAAATCAGAAACATGCTCATGGAGGTAAAAAAAAATATTCAAGAACTCAGGAATGAATTCAGGACGGATTTCCAATCATTACGGAATACAATAGAGGGATTTAAAAGCAGATTAGATATGGTGGAGGAGACAATATAAATGAAATAGAAATTAGAGAAGAGGAATACAAAGAAGCTGAGGCACAGAAAGGAAAAAGGATATATAGAAATGAAAGAATATTGAGAGAACTATGTGACCAATGCAAACGGAACAATTCACATTATAGGGATAACAGAAGAAGAGAGAGAAAAAGGGATAGAAAGGGATATAGAGGGCAAGTACCTCAACATCATAAAGGCTATATATGACAAACCCACAGCTAACATCATACTTACAGAGAGAAGCTGAAAGCTTTTCGTCTAAGATCGGGAACAAGACAGGGATGACCACTCTCTCCACTGTTATTCAACCTAGTACTGGAGGTCCTAGCCACAGCAATCAGACAAAACAAAGACATACAAGGCATCCAGATTGGTAAAGAAGAAGTCAAATTGTCACTATTTGCAGATGACATGATACTGTACATAAAAAACCCTAAAGACTCCATTCCAAAACTACTAGAACTAATATCTGAATTCAGCAAAGTTGCAGGATACAAAATTAACACACAGAAATCTGTTGCTTTCCTATACCCTAACGATGAACTAACAGAAAGAGAAATCAGAAAAACAATTCCATTCACAATTGCATCAAAAAGAATAAAATACCTAGGAATAAACCTAACGAAGGAAGTGAAAGACCTGTACTCTGAAAACTACAAGACACTCCTAAGAGAAATTAAAGAGGATACTAAAAAATGGAAATGCATCCCATGCTCTTGGCTAGGAAGAATAAATATTGTCAAAATGGTTATACTACCTAAAGCAGTCTACAGATTCAATGCAATCCCTATCAAACTACCAACAGCTTTCTTCAATGAACTCGAACAAATAATTCTAAAATTCATATGGAACCACAAAAGACCCCGAATAGCCAAAGCAATCCTGAGAAGGAGGAATAAAACAGGGGAATTACGCTCCCTGACTTCAAGCTCTACTACAAAGCCACAGTAATCAAGACAATTTGGTATTGGCACAAAAACAGACCCACAGACCAGTGAAACAGAACAGAAAATCCAAACATTAACCCAAACATATACAGTCAATTAATATTTAATAAAGGAGCCTTGGATATACAATGGGGAGATGACAGCCTCTTCAGCAGCTGGTGTTGGAAAAACTGGACAGCTACATGTAAGAAAATGAAACTGGACTACTGTCTAGCCCCATACACAAAGGTAAACTCAAGGTGGATCAAAGACCTGAATGTAAGTCATGAAACCATAAAACTCTTAGAAAAAAACATAGGCAAAAATCTCTTGGACATAAACATGAGCGACTTCTTCATGAACATATCTCCCCGGGCAAGGGAAACAAAAGCAAAAATGAACAAGTGGGACTATACTAAGCTTAAAAGCTTCTGTACAGCAAAGGACACCATCAGTAGAACAAAAAGACATCCTACAGTGTGGGAGAATATATTCATAAATGACGTATCTGATAAAGGGTTGATATCCAAAAATATATAAAGAACTCATGCACCTTAACAAACAAAAAGCAAATAATCCAATTAAGAAATGGGCAGAGGACATGAATAGACACTTCTCTAAAGAAGAAATTCAGATGGGCAACAGGCACATGAAAAGATGCTCCACATCGCTAATCATCAGAGAAATGCATCTCCCTATGCTGATGGACAGTGACTGTAATGGGATTGGTGGGGGGGACCTGATGAAGGGGGTAGTTTAATAACCATAATATTGCACATGTAATTGTAGATTAATGATACCAAAATAAACTATTAAAAAAGGGATAGAAAGTATGTTTGAGGAGGTAATTGCTGAAAAATTTCCCAATCTGCAGAAGGAGATAGTCTCTCGGGCCATGGAGGTGCACAGAACTGCCAATACAAGGGACCCAAGGAAGACAACACCAAGACATATAATAATTAAAATGGCAAGGATCAAGGATAAGGACAGACTCTTAAAAGCAGCCAGAGAGAGAAAAAGGATCTCCTACAAAGGAAAACCCATCAGGCTATCATCAGACTTCTCAGCAGAAACCTTACAGGCCAGAGGGAGTGGCATGATTTATTTAATGCAATGATGCAGAAGGGCCTCGAACCAAGAATACTCTATCCAGCAAGATTATCATTTATATTTGAGAGAGGGATTAAACAATTTCCAGATAAGCAAGAGCTGAGAGAATTTACCTCCCACAGACCTCTACACTGTATTTTGGAGGGACTGCTATAGATGGAAGTGTTCCTAAGGCTAAACAGTTGTCAACACAGGTAATAAAACCACAGTAAAGAAAGTAGAACGGATAATTACTAAGCAAATGCAAAATTAAATCAACTACCCCCAAAGTCAATCAAGGGATAGACAAAGAGTACAGAATATGATACCTAATATATAAAGAAAGGAGGAAGAAGAAAAAGGAGGGAAAAAAAGAACCTTTAGATTGTGTTTGTAATAGCATACTAAGTGAATTAAGTTAGACTCTTAGACAGTAAGGAAGTTACCCTTGAAACTTTGGTAACCACAAATCTAAAGCCTGCAATGGCAGTAAGTACATACCTATCGATAATCACCCTAAAAGTAAATGGTTGAATGCACCAATCAAAAGACATAGAGTCACTGAATGGATAAAAAAGCAAAACTTGTCTATATGCTGCCTACAAGAGACTCACTTGAAATCAAACAAAATATACAGACTAAAAGGGAAGAGATGGAAAAAGATATTCCATGCAAACAAGAGGGAGGAAAAAGAAGGTGTTGCAGTACTTGTATCAGACAAAATAGACTTCAAAACAAAGAAAGTAACAAGAGACAAAGAAGGACGTTACATAATGATAAAGGGGTCAGTCCAACAAGAGGATATAACTATTAAAAATATCTGTGCATCAAAACACAGGAGCACCCACATATGTGAAACAAATACTAACAAAATTAAAAGGAGAAATAGAATGCAATGCATTCATTTTAGGAGACTTCAACACACCACTCACTCCAAAGGACAGATCAACCAGATAGAAAGTAAGTAAGGAGACAGAGACACTGAGCAACACGTTAGAACAGATGGACCTAACAGACATCTACAGAACTCTACATCCAAAAGCAGCAGGATATACATTCTTCTCAAGTGCACATGGAACATTTTCCAGAACAGACCACATACTAGGCCACAAAAAGAGCCTCAGTAAATTTTAAAAGATTGAATTGGTACCAGCCAACTTCTCAGATCACAAAGGTATAAAACTAGAAATAAATTGTACAAAGAAAACAAAAAGGCTCACAAACACATGGAGGCTTAACAACATGCTCCTAAATAATCAATGGATCAATAATTAATTTAAAACAGAGATAAAGCAATATATGGAGACAAATGACAACAATAATTAAAAATCACAAAATCTGTTTGATGTAGTGAAGGCTAAGAGGAAAGTATATTGCAATACAGGCTTACCTCAGGAAAGAAGAACAATCCCATATGAACAGTCTAAACTCACAATTAAGGAAACTAGAAAAAGAAGAACATTGGAGGCCCAAAGTCAGTAGAAGGAGGGACATAATAAAGATTAGAGCAGAAATAAATAAAGTCAAGAAGAATAAAACAATAGAAAGAATCAATGAAAGCAAGAGCTGGTTCTTTGAGAAAATAAACAAAATAGATAAACCCCTAGCCAGACTTATCAAGAAAAAAAGAATCTACACATATAAACAGAATCAGAAATGGGAAAGGAAAAATCACTATGGACACCACAGAAATTCAAAGAATTATTAGAGAATACTATGAAAAATTATATGCTAACAAACTGGATAACCTAGAAGAAATGGACAACTTTCTAGAAAAATACAACCCTCCAAAGCCGACCCAGAAAGAAATAGAATATCTGAACAGACCAATTACCAGTAAGGAAATTGAATAGGTAATCAAAAAACTACCTAATAACAAAACCTCTGAACCAGATGGCTTCACTGCTGAATTTTATCAAACATTTCGTGAAGACCTAATACCCATCCTCCTTAGAGTTTTCCAAAAAGTAGAATAAGGTGTAATACTTCCGCACTCATTCTATGTGGCCAGCATCACTCTAATACCAAAACCAGGCAACGACACCACATAAAAAGAAAATTACAGACCAATATAACTGATGAACATAGATGCAAAAATACTCAGTAAAATATTAGCAAACAGAATTCAAAAATACATTAAAAAGATCAGCTTTCATGATCAAGTAGGATTTATTCCAGGGATGCAAGGACGGTACAACATTTGAAAATCCATCAACATCATCCACCACATCAACAAAAAGAAGGACAAAAACCACATGATTATCTCCATAGATGCTGAAAAAGCATTTGACAAAATTCAACATCCTTTCATGATAAAAACTCTCAACAAAATGGGTATAGAGGGCAAGAACCACAACATAATAAAGGCCATTATACTTAACAGCAAAGCTGAAAGCTTTTCCTTTAAGATCGGGAACAAGACCAGGATGCCCACTCTCCCCACTTTTATTCAACATAGTTCTAGAGGTCCTAGCCACAGCAATGAGACAACACAAAGAAATAAAAGGCATCCAGACTGGTAAGGAAGAAGTTAAACTGTCCTATTTGCAGATGACATGATATTGTACATAATAAACCCTAAAGAATCCACTCCAAAACTACTAGAACTAATATCTGAATTCAGCAAAGTTGAAGGATACAAAACTAATGCACAGATATCTGTTGCATTCCTATACACTAACAATGAATTACCAGAAAGAGAAATCAGGAAAACAATTCCATTCACAACTGCTTCAAAAAAATAAAATATCTAGGAATAAACCTAACCAAGGAAGTGAAAACTTATACTCTGAAAACTACAAGACACTCATGAGAGAAAATAAAGAAGATACCAATAAATGGAAACACATCCCATGCTCATGGATAGGAAGAATTAATATTGTCAAAATGGCCATCCTGCCTAAAGCAATCTACAGATTCAATGCAATCCCTATCAAAATACCAACAGCATTCTTCAATGAACTAGAGCAAATTGTTCTAAAATTCATATGGAACCACAAAAGACCCCGAATAGCCAAAGCAATCTTGAGAAGGAAGAATAAAGCTGGGGGGATCATGCTCCCCAACTTCAAGCTCTACTGCAAAGCCACAGTAATCAAGACAATTTGGTACTGGCACAAGAACAGACCCATAGACTAATGGAAAAGACTGAAGAGCCCAGATATAAACCCAAGCATATATGGTCAATTAATATACGATAAAGGAGCCATGGACATACAATGGGGAAGTGCCAGCCTCTTCAATAGCTGGTGTTGGCAAAACTGTACAGCTACATGTAAGAGAATAAAACTGGATATAGTCTAACCCCATACACAAAAGTAAACTCAAAATGGATCAAAGACCTGAATGTAAGTCATGAAACCATAAAACTCTTAGAGGACAATATAAGCAAAAATCTCCTTAATGTAAACATGAGCAACTTTTTCCTGAACACATCTCCTCGAGGAAGGGAAACAATAGCAAAAATGAACACATGGGATTACATCAAACTAAAAAGCTTCTGTACAGCAAAGTACACCATCAACAGAACAAAAAGGCATCCTACAGTATGGGAGAATATATTTGTAAACAACAGATCCAACAAGGGGTTAACATCCAAAATATATAAAGAAGTCACATGCCTCAACACCCAAAAAGGAAATAACCTGATTAAAAAATGGGCAGAGGATATGAAGAGAAAATTCTCCAAAGAAGAAATTTAGATAGCCAACAGGCACATGAAAAGATGCTCCACACCATTAATTATCAGGGAAATGCAAATATAATCCACAATGAGTTAGCACCTCACACCTGTTAGGATGGCCAGTATCAAAAAGACTAAGAACAACAAATGCTGGTGAGGATGCGGAGAAAGAGGAACCCTCCTACACTGCTGGTGGGAATGTAAGCTAGTTCAGCCATTGTGGAAAGCAATATGGAGATTCCTCAAAAAACTAAAAATAGAAATACCATTAGACCTGGGAATTCCACTCTTAGGAATTTACCCATAGAATATAGTTTCTCAGATTCAAAAAGACATATACACCCCTATGTTTATTGCAGCACTATTTACAATAGCCAAGATAATGGAAGCAACCTAAGTGTCCATCAGTAGATGAATGAATAAAAAAGAGGTGGTACATACACACAATGGAATACTATTCAGCCATAAGAAAGAAACAAATCCTACCGTTTGCAACAACATGGATGGAGCTGGAAGATATTATGCTCAGTGAAATAAGCCAGGTGGAGAAAGACAAGTATCAAATGATTTCCCTCATTTGTGAAGTATAACAGTGAAGCAAAACTGAAGGACCAAAACAGTAGGAGACTCACAGACTGCAAGAAGGGACTAGCGGTTACCAAAGGGGAGGGGTTGGGGAGAGTGGGTGGGGAGGGAGGGATAAGGGGATTGAGGGGTGTTATGATTGGCACACATGGTGTGGGGGATATCATGGGGAAGAAAGTGTAGCACAGAGAAGACAAGGAGAGATTCTATAGCATCTTACTACATTGATGGACAGTGACTGCAATGGGGTATGGGGGGGACTCGATAATATGAGTGAATGTAGTAACCACATTCTTTTTTCATGTGAAACCTTCGTAAAAGTGTATATCAATAATACCTTAATAAAAAAAGAGTTTTGTTGGAAGAAAAAGAAAGAATAGATTAAAAATATGATTCAATTATATGTTTTTCACAAGGGACACACTTTAGATCTGATGATACAAATAGGTTAAAAGTCAGTGAATGGAAAACTATATTCCATGTAAACAGTAACCAAAAGCGAGGTGAGATAAGTATACTAATATCAGATACTTTAAGTACAAAAATGTTACAAGAGACAAAGATAATTACATATTGTTAAAATAGATTATTCAGTAAGTTACTATTGTAAACACATAGGCACCAAACAGCAGAGCCCCCAAATATATGAAGCAAACATTGATGGAACTGAAGGGAAAAATAAAAGTTCTATAGTAAGAATTGGAGACGTCAGGGCCCGACTTTCAATAGTGGATAGAACATCTAAACAGAGGATTGATAAAGAAATAGAAAACTTGAGTCACACTGTAAACATAGACCTAAGGGACACACATAGAACACTCCCCCAATAACAGGATAAAGAATCTCCTCAAGTACACATGGGACATTCTCCAGGATAGATAATATTTTGGGTCACAAAACAAGTCTCAATACACTTAGGAAGACTGAAATCATATAAAGCATCCTCTCCAACCCCAATGAATGAAACTAGAAGTCAACTACAAAAGGAAAAATGGAAAATTCACAAATCTGTTGGAAACTAAACCACACAGTCTTAAAAGACCAATGGGTCAAAGAATAAATCAAAGGGAAATTAGAAAATACATCAAGACAAATGAAAACAAAAACATAACTACTAAAATTTATGGGATGCAGTAAAAGCAGCACTCGGAGGAAATTTTATAGTTATAAATGCCTATATTAATAAAAGAATTTTCTCAAGTCATAACCTAATTGTATACCTTAAGAAAGCAGAAGGGGAGATTCAAGATGGCGGCATGAGAGGTGAGACAGAGAACTCCTCCCAAAGCCACAGATAGTGTGAAAATATAGTTAATACAACCAGCCCTAAAACAGCAACAGGAAAAAAGGCTGCACCAGACTGCATACAAACCTCACGAACAGAGCAGACCTCACAAAACAGGGTAACGTACGAAAACCTTGATCCTGCGGGATCCAGCCCTTCCCCCACCCCAGCTCACCAGTGGGAGGAAGAGAAATGGAGCAGGGTGGGAGTGGAAGCTTGGGACTGCTGAACACCTAGCCCTGGAGATCTGCTTTGTGAGCAGAAATCTACATTGTGTGGTGCTCTGGAGGATGGAGAGCTGGGACAGGCAGAGTGCTTGAGAGACAGATTCCAGCTGTTTGTGGAGGACGGGATCCACACCCAGCCACTCTGAGACAAGGGAAAGGCAGGCGGTCTGAGAGGCTTCCTAGCAGCAAGAGTGCTGCTGAAGGCACAGGGTTTCCATGGAGCTTGCCATGAAGGAGAAGGGATAGGGGGACAAGGTTGTTTGGGCGTGCTCTGCCCAGCAGATTGGGAACTTTGGGGAGCTTCAGGCGCTCCATCCCCCTGGCTGGCTACTCAGCTCCGAGGCCCCCCACTGTGATACGCAGCCTGCTGAGCCTTCCTCCTCACCTGACAGCACCAGCTCGCAAACCGGCAGTCACTGCTCTGGCATCAGACCAGCCAGAGAGAGGCTTCACCTACAACAGCTAGAGATGCCAAGCAGAGAGGCTTACACCTGTGTGCTAAGCCCACTGGCTGTGATACTGGAGACAGGCAGGGCAGACGGGAGACAGGAACAGATCTTTCTTCCCCCCAGGTACCAGCTCTGCTCCCCTATGACCCCCCAACCTCACTCTAGGGGCTGAGCAGCTCCAGAGACTGGAGCTTCTGGGAAATAAAGGGCACCACACAGAAATATGAAACATCAAAAGAACATGGATACAGACCAAAATTTCACAAACCCCAGAAAAAGACCAAATGAAACTGAACCCACCAATCTTCCTGAAAGAGAGTTCAAAATAAAAATCATAAACATGCTTATGGAGGTACAGAAAAATATTCAAGAACTCAGGAACAAATTTAAGATGGAGATTCAATAATTAAGAAATACCATATCTGCAATGAAACATACAATGGAGGGATTTAAAAGTAGATTATATGTAGTAGAAGAGACAGTAAATGGAATAGAAATTAGAGAAGAGGAATACAAGGAAGCTGAGGCACAGAGAGAAAAAAGAATCTCTAAGAATGAAAGAGTATTGAGAGAACTGTGTGACCAATCCAAACGAAACAATATTTACATAATAGGGGACCAGAAGAAGAAGAGAAAAAGGGATAGAAAGTGTCATTGAGGAGGTAATTGCTGAAAACTTCCCCAATCTGGGGAAGGAGATAGTCTCTCAAACCATCGAGATGCACAGAACTCCCAACACAAAGGACCCAAGGAAGACAACATCAAGATATATAATAATTAAAATGGCAAAGATCAAGGATAAAGACAGTCTTTTAAAAGCAGCTAGAGAGAGAAAAAAGATCACATACAAAGGAAAACCCATCAGGCTTTCATCAGATTTCTCAACAGAAACCTTATAGGCCAGAAAGAAGTGGCATGATATATTTAATGCAATGAAGCAGAAGGGCCTTGAACCAAGAATACTCTACCCAGCAAGGTTATCATTTAAGTTTGAAGGATGGATTAAACAATTTCAGATAAGCAAAAGCTGAGAGAATTTACCTCCCACAAACCACCTCTACAGTGCATTTTGGAGGGACTCCTATAGATGGAAGTATTCCTAACACTAAATAGATGTCACCCAAGGCATAGACAAAGAGTACAGGATATGATTCATAACATAGAAAGAATGGAGGAGGAAGAAAAAGGAGGGAAAAAAAGGAATCTTTAGGTTGTGTTTGTAATAGCATACGAAGTGAGTTAAATTAGACTGTTAGATAGTAAGGGAATTACCCTTGAACCATTGGTAACCACAAATCTAAAGCCTGCAATGGCAATAAGTACATACCTATCGATAATCACCCTAAACATAAATGGTCTGAATGCATCAATCAAAAGACATAGAGCCACTGAATGGATAAAAACAAGACCTGTCTATATGCTGCCTACAAGAGACTCACTTCAAACTCAAAGACATACACAGACTAATAGTGAAGGGATGGAAAAAGATATTTCATGCAAACAACAGGGAGAAAAAAGCAGGTGTTGCAGTACTTGTATCAAATAGACTTCAAAACAAAGAAAGTAACAAGAGACAAAGAAGGACGTTGCATAATGATAAAGGGGTCAGTCCAACAAGAGGATATAACCATTATAAATAGCTATGCATCCAACACAGGATCACCTACATATGTGAAACAAATACTAACAGAATTAAAGGAGGAAATAGAATGCAATGCATTCATTTTAGGAGACTTCAACACACCACTCACTCCAAAGGACAGATCAACCAGATAGAAAGTAAGTAAGGAGACAGAGGCACTGAACAACACGTTAGAACAGATGGACCTAGCAGACATCTACAGAACACGCCACCCAAAAGCAGCAGGATACACATTCTTCTCAAGTGCACATGGAATATTCTCAAGAATAGATTAAATACTAGGCCTCAAAAAGAGCCTCAATAAATTCAAAAAGATTGAAATTGTACCAACCAGCTTCTCAGACCACAAAGGTATGAAATGAGAAATAAATTACACAAAGTAAACGAAAAAGCCCACAAACACATGGAGGCTTAACAACATGCTTCTAAATAACCAATGGATCAATGACCAAATAAAAACAGAGATCAAGCAATATATGGAGACAAATGAAAACAATAACTGAACATTGCAGAATCTGTGGGACGCAGTGAAGGCTGTTTTAAGAGGGACGTATATTGCAATACAGGCTTACCTCAGGAAAGAAGAACAATCCTATATGAACAGCCTAAACTCACAATTACCTAAACTAGAAAAAGAAGAACAAATGAGGCCCAAAGTCAGTAGAAGGAGGGACATAATAAAGATTAGAGCAGAAATAAATAAAATTGGGAAGAATGAAACAATAGAAAGAAACAATGCAAAAGGAGCTGGTTCTTGGAGAAAACAAACAAAATAGATAAGCCCCTAGCCAGACTTACCAAGAAAAAAAAAGTCTACACACATAAACAGAATCAGAAATGAGAAAGGAAAAATCACTATGGACACTACAGAAATACAAAGAATTATTAGAGAATACTATGAAAAATTATGTGCTAAGAAATTGGATAACGTAGAAGAAATGGACAACTTTCTAGAAAAATACAACCTTCCAAGGCTTACCCAGAAAGAAACAGAAAATCTGAACAGACGAATTATCAGCAACAAAATTGAATTGGTAATCAAAAAACTACCTAAGAACAAAACCTCTGGACCAGATGGCTTCACCGCTGAATTTTATCAAACATTTAGTGAAGACCTAATTTCCATCCTCATTAAAGTTTTCCAAAAAGTAGAAGAGAAGAGAATACTTCCAACCTTAGTTGTGGAGTATAACAACAAAGCAAAACTGAAGGAACAAAACAGCAGCAGACTCACAGACTCCAGGAAGGGACTAGCAGTTACCAAAGGGGAGGGGTGGGGGGATAGGGAGGGAGAAGGGGATTGAGGGGCATTATGAGGGGCACACATGGTGTGTGTGCAGGGATCACAGGGAATACAGTGTAGCACAGAGAAGACAAGTAGGGACTCTGTGGCATCTTATTACACTGATGTACAGCGACTGCAGTGGGGTGGGGGGGGACTTGATAATATGGGTGAATGTAGCAACCACAATGTTGCTCATGTGAAACCTTCATAAGAGTGTATATCAATGATACCTTTTTAAATAAAAGAATGATCTTGGCTGTAGATTTTTCATATATTTCTTTTATAAGATGAGGAAGTTCCCTTCTATTGAGTTTTTCATTTCAGTTATTGTGTTTTTAATTTCTAAAATTTCCTTTAGGCTTTTAAAAAATCTGGTAGGTCACTTGGCAATGGTGATGCTGGTGTTTTTTGCTCCTTACAAAGATTTTTCAATTCTGTGTTTTCTTTCTTTAAACATAATAAGCAAAGATATTTTATAATTTGGGTGTGGGAACTCCAATACATGAAATGTTTACAGGTGGCTTCTGCTTTGTGTTATTTCTCTGTGTGCTTACATAATTCTGACTGTATATTATTGTTATTTGAGGGAATTTTTTGTTTTGCTTAAATGCTACCAATCTACAGTCACTCAAATTAAATTTACAGCTTGAGGATTTTTTTTCTCTTTCTTTTTGGCCACACAAGTGTTGTGACTTGGAGCTACATACATATCTACCCCAGGGCTGGATTGTCATCACAACTTCTCAGAAATAGTTTCTTCCTTCTGCTCTGCTGCTCAGCACCAAGGAACTTATTTGGCAATCCCCTGGAGCAAGGAGCCTGAGCCAGGTTACTCCTGGTTACTCCGTTTGATCCCAGCAGGCATCATCTCTTCTTAATCACAGGCAGACCCAAAGGCTTGGATTTCTGTTCTGTCACATTCACCTGGTTTGACAAATGCTTTCAGGGAAAAGACAGCCTCAGTGCTCAGGTTCCTCTCTGGGTTCATACTTTCACCTAGATTTTAGCCTGGTAATTCCTTCTTTGGTTTTTCAGCACTTTAAAAAAGTGTGTGTGTGTGTGTGTGTGTGTGCGTGCGTGTGTGTAGGGGGGGTTACTGTATATGTTATCTGATGTTTTTGTTTTCAGTGAGTATACTGGTCTGAATAACCTGCCATATTTACCAGAAAGCGCTCTCTGCTTTCAAGCTTCAAAAAGTGCTATTTATCCCTTACGTGCTCTCATCTCCTTCCTAGTTCTCTTTGTCTTTGTGTACCTAAACCTGTTAAAAACTCTTTTACTCTCATTTTCAAAGAGTTTCAGGGAAAGTTAGAGATATGTGTCTGCAGACCTCCAGATTTAAACAAAAGTCTCCCATTAATGTCATTGTTATATCATTTTTACCTGTGACTAAAGATATAAAAGTCTAGAGGCTTCTCTTTGGTCCTGTCACTTGATGGCTGATTTCCAATTTGGGAAAGGTGTTCCACAAGAGGACCTCTTTACTAGAGAGGAGCTGCCCTTCCCTCTCTCCTCCTCCCTGTCCTCGGCCCTTCAGTGCCGCACTCACTGCACGCACTGCAGCCACTGCTCCCATTGCCCCTTCTCCCAGCCCCGCCATGACCAAGATCTGAGGGAGTTAAGATGGCCTTAGTGGTTTAGGTTGAAAAGATTTTCCAAGTGATTCTGATAAGACCCCCCCACTCATTAGAGACTCACCTGGGGTGGATAGCTCTTCGCCTTTACGAGCAAGAGGAAGCCATGTTGACCCTTGACTACCAAACCCTGTTTTGTGCTCCAGCCACATCTGTGTCCTCTGATTGAAACATTTCACTTGTAAATATTGTAAACATTTATTTTCCCAGGACCCAAGCTTCCTCCACCCCAGCCCATTCTACTTCAATTGATGGCAACTCCTCCTTCAGTTGTTCAGGTCATACACCTTAGAGGGATTCTTAACTCCTCTCTTTATCTCATACTCCATTTCCAATCTTTTGAAAAATCCTGTGGGCTCTACCTTCAAAACATATCCAGAATCAGACCACCTCTCATCACTTCACCATGATAAAAACGACTTTCATCTCCTACACACTGTGGCTTGCATTATTTCAATAACCTTCTAGCAAGCCTCCCTGCTTCTATCCTTGCTTCTTTGACTGGATCTCAACATAGAAGCCAGAATGGTTAATTTAATATATAAATCAGATGATGTCACTCTTCTGCTCAAAACTCTGCAGTGGCTCCCTATATCAGAGCAAAGGCCAAGAATACAAGACCCTACAAGATCTGCACTTCCTCCTTGTTTCCCACCACTCTCCTCACTCACCATGCTCCAGTCACTCTCCTCTCCTTGCTGTTCTTCAGTGAACCCAGTCAGCCGTTCCTTCTGCCTGGCATGCTCTTCTGCCAGATAGCCCACTGGCCTCCTTCAATTCTTTGATCAGATCTTCCTTTCTCACTGGTGTCTAACTGGCAGCGACCCATTTAATTATGCAACCTGCTCCCTCTTATCTTGCTCTGCAGTAGTCCTCCCTTACCCACAGTTTCACCTTCTGCAGTTTCAGTTACCCGGGGCCACTCCCCTGTCCAGAAGCAGATGATCGGCGATGATCTTTCTTCTGACAGGTCATGAGAAGGTCAATGTAGCCTAATACTAAGTCACAAAGCCTACGTCATTCACCTCACTTCACCTCATCACACAGGCACTACGTCATCTCACATCATGACAAGAGGGGTGAGTACAGTACAATAAAATATTTTGAGAGAGAGCACATTCACGTAACTTTTATTGCAGTATATTGTTATAAAATTGTCCTATTTTATTATTAGTTATTATTGCTAATCTCTTATTGTGCCTAATTTATAAATTAAAGTTTATCATAGGTGTGTACGTATAGGAATAAACATAGTAGATACAGGGTTCCTGTAGTTTCAGGGACCCATCTGCAGTTTCAGGGATCCACTAGGGGTCTTGGAAGATATCTGCTATGGATAAGGGTCAATGACTGCTTTTTTTTCCCCCATAGCCTCGTCCGGTCTTCTAACACGACATAATGTATTATCTCCCTTGTTAGAATACAAGCTACAAGAAGTTTGTTTTGTTCACTGAGCCCCGGAACTTAGAACAGTGCCCAGCACACGAAGGAGCTCAGTAAATGTTAAATTTAGACAGTAAGTGCTTATATTCCCAATACTCCAGCTAAGAAGTAGAACTAACACTATGGGGGTGGGGAACCCAGGGGTTCTTAGACTCCCTCTACCTTCACCCACACCTAGGAGAGCAGCTACTTTGAATTGGAAACACGGAATTTTCAGTTCACCACAGCCCTTTCTCTGCTCAGCTTCTCAAAAGCGGGCGTGTGAGGCTCACCGCGTCCAACCTGGCCGAGGTCCCCGTTCCCCCAGCGCCAGGGTCACTCCGGTGATTGTACGCGACTCATCAGCCAGCCAATCAAAATCTCCGTTCTTTTTTTCCCTTAAAGGACTGAGCTTTCCGAAGGGCTGTGCCAAGAGGGGCGGGGCGAAGCAAACTTAGCAGGTGGGCCTTTTTCTGGGGCGGTCGCCTAGGTCACCGCCAAGCCTTTCCGTAGCTCAGGAAAGTAGGCGGGGCGAAGAGGTGGACACACCGCCCCTATCCACGGAGCGGCCTGGGATTGGCTCGCCGCTGTCTAGCCACGCCCCGAACCCCAGGCCATGCTCCGCGCCCCAACGCTGGGCAGCTGCGGCTAGGTTCCAAGGCTCCCGCATGCGGAGGGGACTTCCAAGGCCGGGACACCTTAGCGCCACCCCGAGTATTCGCCCTGGCCCCGCCCGGCCCAGGGAAAGGTGCTTGTTCCCCGGACCCTGCGAACATAGCTCCCCGGTTATTGATTCAGGCCGCCGTGCGAGGGCTAGTAAATTCTGAGAAACCTCGGCGCATGGCGGCACCTCTTCTAAGCACCTGTTGAAAGAGGATTGGACTCAATAGATGATCTCCGAGGAGCCAGCCTTGTGTGACGGGCCCTATTGTCCATGGAAGTCCCTGAGCTTCTCTGGGCTTTAGGTTCCTCAGATGTAAATGAATAAGCATTCAGAACTGGCCCTGGCTCCGGCACTTACTTGCTGTGTAGCCTTGTACATATCACACCTTATTTCTAGGCTTGTTTTCTCATCTCGATGTGAAGGGATTGGACTAGATGTTCTCCAAGTCCCTTCTAGTTCTTCCTAGCTATGAAACAGACTTGATAACATGTGTAAAGGTTCTTTGTAAATGTTTGATGTGTATACAAATTGTAAGCAATTCATATTGCTAACTCCCTATCCTCCTTCGCTTTCTGTACTCAGAAGTGAGGTAGGGCCGGGACACGGGACATGATTAATTTTTCCTGCCTAGGATTTAAAATGCCAAGATATAAATAATATAGTAAGAAAACTGAAGGGACTCCATCTTAAGGCTATGATAACATTTTAAAAACCAGGGAGTTAGGAGGGGAGGTAAGATTCCTAAAATATCTTATGGTAATCAGCCAATAACAGACCATATACTAAGGCAGGGAAAGCAGTCCTAAATGATATGTCCCCACTGCCTGAAGGTAACCACTGTCTTGGAGAAGTACAGGATCAAGAAATTCCTTGTGCTAAGTTTATCTTACAGAACATCTAGAGGACTGAATATGGATGGTGATATAATGTCTCTCACTGGATAGACATCATGAGACCACAGGTCAAGCTCACACACACCAGTCCCTCCCCTTTCCCCTGACCTTTGCCCCATTCTTGAAAGGCTTAAAAAACAAATCCTAAGCCCTTAAATGCACCTGAGGTTGCTGGCACGCACTCCCCTTTCTTCAAGTGTGTAATTTTTGCCTTAAACAGACTTCTCTCTGCTCAACGTACTGTTTTGTCTCTGCACTCTTCCGTGGTAAGCATCTTTGCTACTTTGTTATTTCCTTCTATTTTCTAGACTTAAGCACTAGTCTCTCTTTCTGTTCTACTTCAGACAAGTAGGGAAGGGCTACTGAGATCTCTGATTTGGGCTTTCAAGTTCCTGTTGCCTGGGTGACCTAGACGAGACTGCAGCTGTAATATCATGCTCCTTAGCAGCCTACCTGAAAATTTCCTTTCTTTGCTTTGGGGAAGTTCTCAGAACATAACCTCACCCCACAGCTTCCCCAAATCCTCAGGTATAAGGGGCTTAGTTCCCACGCTGTGCTGATTCAAGTGGTCACTGGATGCCAGGTAACCCTGGCTTTAGGAGTTGGCAAGGGATTTGCCTTACACCAAGCAAGAGTTCAATGAGCTTCCTTCCCTTTCCTCCCTCTGCTCTCCCTTGCTCTCTGCTGCCTTCATGGCTGCTGCCGTTTACTACTACTCTCGCTTTAAACAATTTCTTCCTTACCTACACTCATCCAACCTGTTAGAGAATTCTTTCTCGATCACAGTCCCAGATGCAGCTGCCAGACAACAGAAGTTCCAGGAATAGAGAGAAAAGTCTAGAATGGCACCTCAAAATAAAACAGAGATTGTCAACAGATACCTGAAAGGCTGATTGCCTACAGCTAAGGAGGTGACGCTGGAGATGAGAGTGGGATAATCCTCTATATACTTTAACCTCCTCACTTTACAGGAGAGAAAACTTTGAGAGCAGCTTCTCAGGCTAATATGAGGAAGAATCCAGGTTTTTTACTTGACTCCTTGATCAGTCCTTTTATATCTTGTGTTGGCAAACAAAAGGCATAAACGTGTAAAAACAGGTAAATCAATTGTCCACAGAAATAAAAGCAGACAATTTAATTTGTAGCACTTAACATTTTCACTTACTTAGGATTTCTATCCGGCCTACATTTGGGGTGACTTACAGAGTAGTAACAGCACAATAAAAAATAAAACAAAAGCAAGTTATTTCCCTCTTGTTTTTCTTTCTACCCTTATCTCCTGGAAGAGCTGCTAAATTCTGATGTTCAACGCCTCTTTGTGATATTCTTTAGTGGTCACCCACCTACCTTCCCCCCAAAAAGCCAATTAAGGCCAAAAATAACATGTGCCATTTATGTGAAATGTCCAGACTAGGCAAATGTACAGACACTACATGGATGGTTGCCTGGAGGGCAGGGTATGTGTGCTGGGCGAGCAAGAAGGGGATGAACGGAATAAGAAGTGATTCCTAGTCAACATGAAGTTTATTCTGGGAGTGATAACAATGTTCTAAAGTTATGGTGATGGTTGCACAACTCTGAATAGACTAAAAATCACTGAATTGTCCATTTTAAGTAAGTGAAGTGTATGGAATGTGAATTCTTTCTTAATGAAGCTCTTACAAGAAATGTACCACAAAGCAAAAACAACAAACCAGCGTTTGCATTTGCTTCTTCCCTCACTTTTGTGTGTTTACATCTTCATCCTCTCATTCTTAGATCTGGCTGGCTGCTCTGGGCCAACTGCCCCTGCAGAGGCTTTCTGCATCTCCCAGTATGTCACCCCCAGGGTTGCCCACCTCCTGCCCCAGCCACCACTTTACACTCTGCCCAGTGCCATGTAACTGAAGGAAGCATGCTAGTCCCCCTGATCACCTGCTCAGCTCACCTCACTTCTTAGCTACCCTGGATGGAACTGGGACAAAGAAAGAAAAGATATATATGGCAGAACAGAGGTGAGTCTTGCAAGAGATTGAAGAAGTGAGAAACTGTTCAGGGGGGAATCAGAAAGAACAAAAGGGACTGTTGAGAAGGAAAAGAATTAGCTTCCATATTTTATGATTTTCTTCCCTCCTGTACTATTTTGGGGACAGCAAGTAGTGGTTGAGTAGCTTCCCTCATGGTCTACATTGGCTTCTTGCTGGAGTTCTTGGAGCATCACACAGTTGGTAGTTACGCAACTATTTCCTTTAAGTCTTCTCTAAAAGTTTACCTCCTCAGGTGTCCCCATCTCCCCACCTTCCCTGTCCAAAACTCCAGCACTCTCCTTGGCCCTGACACTTCCTGCCTTCTTTCCCCACGTAATTTTTTCTTGTTATTTGCTATCTGTTCTTAGACTTTAACCACTGTAAGGGAAGGAATTTTTTCATTGTTTTAACTTCTATCTGTTTTATTCACAACCATATCTACATGCTTAAAACAGCACAAAGTACTCAGTATGTATTGATTGAATGAATAAATGAACTAATGAAACTACTCTGTGCTGGGCACTTTTGCAACGAAGAGGGCAAATCTTAAAAGAGTATCTTGTAAACCTGGCAGATATGTAGCAAGGAGGCAAGAAAGATAAATACATGAGATTTTTTTCTCATTTGGATCCACCTAAAAAAAGTTCCCGAGTACAAGGAGAGAGAAGTCTAAAATGACATTTGGGCAGTGAAGGGCTAGGGTAATGGACTCGTAACCCAGAGGTCAACAGTTTCTTTGACTGGACTGTTTCATATAGAGACACACAGTAGAGGATGAATGCCAGACACCCTTCTAATGATCAGAACTGGTTTCTGATCCAAGCTGTAGCTCTCAGTATCAGTTTAACGTTTGCAAAATTGCATAACATTTTAAGATTCATTTCCCTCTTCTGCATAACAGAATACCTTCATAGTTGTAAGGATCAGGTGAGATAAAAGATGAAAGTGTTTAATCAGTCTCTGGCACACAGTAGGTGTTCAGTTACTTCTTTCCCTCTCTGCAGTACCTTGTTGGAGAAGCTACAACTCCCTTCTGTGATTTTCTCCTGTGAATACAGGCTTGTTACTCAAGAGTTTGAAGCAACATTGTCAGTTTGATATTTTTTTTAATCTGAAGTTTTTCTTTGGACTTTTAAAAAGAATTTATTGATTTGAAGATATATATCCTAATTCTTTGATAGGGAGTAAAGGATGTGAGAGAAAAATAGTGGAAAGGAGTTTGCTCTAGGTTTACTATTTGGAATACAGCCCAAAACCTGATTAAGCTGACAGCTGAGTCTCTGGGTCCTGCCCAACATGCCTCTTCACAGTCAAGACTTTTTTCTGCTTTATTTTTGTTGTTGTTGAGTTCAAATACACATAAAACTTACCATCTTAACCATTTTAAGTGTGAAGTTCGGTGGTATTAAACACAGCCTCAGATGTCCGGAAGGAGCACAGTGCTATGCGCAGGAGTCCTGTATGAGTCCATGTGGACTCAAACTCCCGGCTGGGCCTGTTACTGTGTGGCCTTAGGCAAGTTACTCATGCACTGGAGCCTCACCCTTCTCATCTGCAAAGAGGAGATACTCATAGTATTGGCTCCACAGGGCTGGGGAGGCTGGAAGGAAGCCATGGGTATGAGGCACTTGGCAGTGCTTGGCTCAGAGAGTGCCTCAGTACATGTTAACCATTGTTTGTTACTCTAGAGCTTGGAATTCAGAATCAGAATCAGGTTGGGTTTCGCTCACAAGGTCACATGGATACAGCTGGGTTCCAGACGTAGCTTCAGCTGGATCCCGAGCAGAGGCTTCATCTCAAGGGGTCTGTGAAGTGCTCCTGGCTCTCAGGACTGAGTAAGGCCTCTGCTTTCTGTTTTCTGGGCTGCCTTCCATTCATCTGCACCACTAATAACGCTTGGGAGGGCTTGTGGGGCGGGTTGGTGCTTCCAGCCAGTGACTATCTACTGCTGGTCTGGGGCACCTCCTTATGGCACATATTTCGTCAGACATTACCAAATGTCTGCTGTATGCCAGGCACTGTGCTGGATGCTGGGGCAATGCAAAGATAATCTGGACCCTGCCCTTTATCTTACAATCTAACTAGGAGGAGAAGATGCGTGTGACTGTGTGCCTTACCCAGTTGATAATTATTTATGGATCACCTACCATGTGCAAGACATTGTGTAAGACACTGATTCAGGCTCAGCCACAGAAACTCAGAGGAAGGAGAAATGATGGTGGTTTGGTCATACCCAGTGAATCCAGTGCCTGGCCTCCAGAAAAGCTGATGAGCTCAATGGATGGAGCTGGTTTGATGGCTGGTTGTCAGGGAAAGTTTCAGAGTAAAACTAGCCATGGACCTTGCTACACAGATTTTACTCACTGGAGAAGATGGTGCAAAGAAAGATATGGTCCTCAAATTCACTTGCGAGGCTGCAAGGCAATTAATCTAGCTGTCTGTGAAGCTTCTTGTAGGGCCTGAGTGGAAAACTCAAATGGCTGTGGAGTCCAAGAAAGAAAAGAAATGTGTGACGGAAGCCAGGTGCTTACTGTGCTGTCATTTCAAATGAATTCCTCTTGTAGGAAAAACATGGTTGTAAGCACAACAGCTGATCCCCAGGCTGAGAGACAGGGAGTAGTTGGGAGTGGAGGGGACTAAAGTGAGCTGAGGACACAGCCCCATCTAAAAGGGGCAGCCCCTTCTCAGTTCCAACCAGCTGCTGAATGCAACAACGTGGGCCAACTGTTTCCAGCTCTACCGATGTATCAAAAGCTGGAACTCTGTTAGTTTCTTTCAAAATAAAATCTCTCAATTTTGAAGTAAATATCAACTTGAAATTTAAAAAGAAACTCTGCTGACCAGCTGAAACACACTTTCCAGTTGTAGCTACTAATCTGTAACCTCTACTTAGGGAACCAAGAGAGGTCAGGTTAGAGAGGTGGGCTGAGGCCAAGTTTCAAATGACCTTGAATGCCAAGCTAGAGTTTTGACTTGCGCTTATAGACAGCTTTAATTTTACAGGCTCCAAGCGTTCTTTGAACAAGGGAGTGGCTTGATGCAAGGGTCTGGGGCCTGGTGGAGTGGTGTGCGTGGCAATGGAAGCAGCCAGGTTACTGTAATCACACAGGTTTGTGACAATGAGGTTGAAGGACGGTGGCAAAGGAATTAGAAAGATTGGCTGAACCAAAAAAAAAAATGGTACGGAGAGGCGGGGCAAAGCAGAGGAGAGAGGCAGGAAAAAGGAGAACTGAACTTCCACTAGACTGAGAACGAACCATCTCTTGCTGGGAAGGGGAAGGCCAGCCAGGCAGATTCGGGTCTGCTGAGTTTAGAAAAGTTAGCCTGATGGTGGAGTCATCACCCCAACGCGGGAGGGCTTAACAGCGCGAGGCAGCCCTGGCTCCGTGCCCTGCCGGCTGAGCGTCAGGGACCAGCCCGTCTATAAAATGGACTTTAAAGCAAGTCGCCTGTAAAATGGGGATGATGCCACCGACTTCTTACGGTGGTTGTGGGGATTTAGGAGGCGGCGGACGGGTGTGCACTTGCGAGGAGGAGGAAGAAGCGCTTTCTTACCCGGGGCTCTGGAAGGCTCCAGGTGTCAGGGAGGGGCCGGCCAGCCTGCCGGGAGAGGACCCGAAGGCAGCGCGGGGCCAAGGTCAGAGTCACCCTGCCTCGACCCCCGGTGCGCCCCGCCGCAGCTCACAGCCGTTCTTTCTGGAACTCGTGGGCAGGGCTGCCTCGCGGGGAACCCGTCCTCCGCCGGTCCCCGCACCGCGCTCTCCGCGGGGACGTCAGGCCGAGCCCGAGCCGGGAGCGCGCCTGGAGGATTCCCGGAGTCCCGGCCGCGGCCGGAAGCGCCTCTTCCTTCGCCCACACCGGGCCTCTCTAGGAGCCCCGGGCGCCGGCGTCTCTGTGGGAATAACCCCTTCGGCCCCAGCAGGCTAATCCATTGCTGGAGAGCAACGATTGGATGATTCCGGCACCTGTATTCAGAGGGCAGAGTTCAACTGCCCCGGGTTCAGATCCCAGCTCAGTAAGGTGTGAGCGACCTTTTCACCTCCCAGAGCCTCGGCTTTCTTATCTGTAAAATAACCGTATCCACCTCAAAGGCTTGCTGTAAGGAATCCACGAATTAATACACGTAAAGCAGTTAAAATTGAGTACCTGACATAAAAAGTGCTCAATAAAGGCGAGTCATCATTATTCTTTTACTGCTCCCTTTTGAAAAAAGGGCGGTTGGTAGAGGGTTAGTTTTGTGACATGAGAAGAAGGTGCATGACAGAAATGATAGTAAGAGCTGCTATTTATTGACCGCCTTCTTTGCTCTAGGTTCCTTACCAACCTTATCTCAGTGCCTGAGGGCAGTTCTGTGAAGGGAGTATGATTGGCATTCCCATTTTATGATGAAGCAGCTGGGGTGAAGAACTGGGTGAGAACGTCAGAGTGTGATTTGAACTAAGACCCTCTGATTTCAGGGTTGTGCCTTGTCCTCTCCCCCAAACTACATTTCTGATTTTGGAGACCTTTTCTGGGAATTCCAAACTACAGCATCATAGCCCATGGTGCTGTCACAAACATGGATGCCTAGTTAGTCCAGAGTTGAGGAGGCCATGCAAAATTCTAACTCCTGCAACAGACAAACACAATAATGAATGGTGCTTCCCCAGAATGGACACCATTCTTGCTTAGAGAAAAGGATCTTGTGACCTTAAGAAGAAGCAAGGTGCAGACATCCAAAGAGAGAATGGCACTGAGGATATATTTTAAGGATAAAATAAAATCATGCTTTTATGGCAAAAACGGTTACTGTGCAGTCTGACCTTTTACACAACCTCACAGGCCAGTCTGATGGACCATTATTTCCTGTTTCCACTCTCAGTATCCCTCTGGGCAGTTTCATTCAGCTCCAGTATTTAGTACCAAAGGTCCTCAGAGTTTGATAAAGCCTGGATAACACGGTCAGGCTGTCCTTTCATCTTTTCATGCCTTAGGGATTTAACAACTAGACATATAAGAAGGGGGCCCAGGAAAGTGTGGGGATGAAAGCTGTGATCGGCAGGGATGAGGAGTCAGGGCAAGATGAGGAGCTGGAGCTGATGATGCAGATGCAGACTTTCTCACCTCCATGCCCTTGACCATGCTGCTCCCCATCACCTGGTTTAAGTTTTGAGAGGACAGGATGTTGTCTGTCTTTTCTTCTGTACCCTAATGCAGAGAAAGTGTGGGCTTTCCCAGGATCACTCCGCAGGTTACTGGTTTAGTCAGAACGGGGCACTGAGCAGCTTGCAAAATGTACCCAAGGGCATGAAAAGGACACAGGTGCTGCCCTAGTTCAAAGAGCTTACACACTTTCTCCATCAAGGAAGAGCATGCCTGAACAGTACAGAGTGGGTGTTTTCCTGTAAGATTTCTTTTATATTTTTCCTTTCACTTTTTTATATTTTGAAAAAAAGTCCATATAAAAAGTTAAAAGTGAAAAGCAGGCCACCCTTCTACCTATGCATTTCCCTATCCCCTACCATCAACTCCTGAGGTGAACACTATTACCAGTTTCTTGTGTATTTTTCCAGAGATAGTCTCAATATGTGAGAGTGTCCTTTTAGGAAAACCAAAAAATGATAGGACATGGTAGTTACTTGCTTTTCCCCTTTTTTTCACATGACAACATATTTTGGAGACTGTTTCATGTCAGTTTGTACACATCTGCTTTAAATTTTCAAAGCTGCCGAGTATCCCATTTTATGGATTTGCCATAATTAATTTCCCTACCAGTGAACATGTAGATTACATCCATCTTTTTCTATAAAAACATTTCAGGGACCATCATTGTGCACACATCTTGTGCACGTGTCACCACGCCTGTAAGATATAGAAGTGGACTTACTGGGTCAAAGGGTGTTTGAATTTTGAATCATTGTAACCAGATTTTCCTTCCTTCTGAGACAATGCAGATGTATGCTCTTAATAATGTTTGAGAGTGCCTATTTTTCCATATAGTATATAAACTTTTTTTGATTTATATTTGATCAACTTTTAGGTTAAAAATAGTATTACATGATTGTTTTTATTTGCATTGGGAGATTTGTTTTGTAACAAACACTGGTAAGAGGAAACTGAAACCTAACATCAGAGGTGTAAAATTTTAGGAAAGCATTGTGCTGCTCTGAATGAATCTATGTCTCCTGGTCTGACTTAGACAAGTAAAATGAGAAAATTTTGTCAATAAGCACTCCAAGTCACTTGACTCCTTGGAGAAGTAATATAAGGGGAAAGATATTAATAATACAAACCAAATACCAGGAAACTTGATGTTTTATTCAATTGGAATTCTAAATCACATCATGAAATGGGTGGTTTGTGAGTGAGATGGTATGATGAAGGGAATTGACCCTGCAGGGCTGCGTTAAATCACAGTGCTTACAGGCAGGGTGACCTTGGACAAGGTACTTCTATTTCTTCAGAATAAGATAAGGACAGCAGAGCCACCTGCCAGAGTTACAGCAAAAACTAAAATAACTCATGTAAAATGCTTGGCACAAAATATATTAGTTAAAATGGAAAGAAGGTCAAATCCAAACCCTCTGGGGTTATAGGCCCCAGATCCCTGAGAAAAAGGGAAGAAGGCTATACAGATAGCCTGGAGATTGAACAGCTGGAAGCCAGCACAGCTTTGATTGCCTGGTAAAAGGCAGGCTTGCTCCAAACCTAATCAGATCCCAGGGGTGAAAAAACAGACAAACAACAAACCTCCAAATACTATTCCCCTTACAGTGTGAAACAAAACCATTTTACCAATTGGGTATTTCTAGGGCCCACCATGTTTCATTCCTTGTGAATGTCCCCTGGAGCTGTCAAGGAATACTGTGTATCTTTCTACCAACTCCATAGAGCAGAAAGATATATATTGTAGCTAATCCCCTTATTGGGATCATTTATGGCTGACTGTGTAATTTTAACAGTGGCTTTAAAAGCATGAGTGGCTGGACTTATCCAGCCATGCTCCATGTCATACACCAATGGGGCTTTGTTTGCCCATCTGGCTCTCTGTTGGACTGGATCCAGAATTAGGGGATGGGGCTGAAGACATGGCCCTCTGCATCACAAAATGTCATCTTGATGAGGACTCAAAGGAGAACTTTCTCCTGAGCCTCACATGAATTATGCAACCCATATTTGCTAGAGCCTCTAGAAAGCTCTGCAAATCCATAACCCACTTTTAGCAATTATATAAACAGAGCTTTAAACTATCTTTTTTGTGTGCCAACCCTGGATTCATGTTATCATTTTCTCCCTTATTTTCCCTTTGCTGTTTTAGTTTTTGTCTTGTTAATGACACTCTACTAGTACTGCTACTATAGGAGATAATGGCCAGTGTTCAGTGGCTGTCAGTCCTACTTGATGCCAGACACCTGTTGTATAAAATGTGGATCTATAAATGCCTCCGGTCCTTTTTGAAACCAAGCAAGGTATAAACAAAGAAACAAACACAACTGCCAGATTCCCTCATCTGGCACCCACTTAGAATGTCTTTAATATCTGAGACCAGATATATTAGAGAAAGGCTGCACTTCTTTGATTTCATAATTCTCCTATGAACCTGTAATTTGGGAATAAACAAATCTACAAAGTAGAACAAGAACCTCTTAGCAGTCAGAAGCCATCAGTAAAGTGATAAAAACTTTATAAACCTCAATCCCTAAGGCTCCAATAAGGAATGCAGTAATCACTGGAGGCCCACAGAGAACCCCAATACCAGGCTACTCTAATGGCCTTTATATAGTGAAACAACAATGGGGAGTGACAGTGGCCATGTGGTCGCTCATGCTGGATCCTGGTCTAAGAACTGTCCTGCATTAATGAGTTTAATCTTCACATCCACCTTATCAAGTAGGAACTATTTTCTATTTTCTACAGTTATAAAGTTACTAGGTTCACAGACCAAGGAAATTTTCAAGATCTAGTTTGTATAAACTTCAGCAACGCATTTAATAAAATCCCTCCTCTAATCTTTTACACAATAGACAGATACAGGTGAGATATCCTGCATTTAGAGTCACAACTAATTACAAGATTATGTGTCACTAAAGCCAAAGAAATGCTCATAGATTTGATCTAATGTTTCTACTTCTGAGACTATATTTTAAGAAAACAAAGTTTCAGAGACATATATTCTCAGAGATGTTTATCAAAATTTTATTTATAACAGCAAAACGCAGAGGCAGTGTAAATATTCAATAGCAGCAAACCTCAGCAAAATATGGTATATGTGGAAGGAATTGTATATACACCCATTAAATTTATGAATGTGAATACAGTAAAGCAACAAAAACTAATAAGCTTAGAAAAAATACAGGAAGGAAATGCAACAAAATGCAAAAATGGTTGAACTAGGGGCAGGTGAAAATGAGAGCTTTCTTTACATTGCTTTAATATGGTTCTATTTTCTATTGCAAAAAAAAAATTATATAAGCCGAAGATGAAATGTGATGTTAATTAATGGGAGAAACAGGAAGAAGGGAAGAAAACTCACGTCACTGTGTGGACACACCTCATTCAGTCTCCACACTTTTCTGAAGAGTTGTTTCCCTGTTTTATGGATGAAGAAATGGAGATTCGGAGAAGGTCCAGAAATTAAAACAAGGTTTCACACCTAGAATGCAGTACAAACAAGAGTTGCGACCAGGTCTGAGTAGCTTTGTAGTTCAGAGCCTTTCCCTACTAGGTTTCCCCCACACCACACAGAAGAGTGTGCCTTTGGGTCATTTACAGAAAGGTGCCCCTTCGGTGCAGAGAAATGCGGAAAGGCCCCTCCTCTGGGCAGAAGCAGCCTGTGCCACAGCTTTTGGCTTTTGGACTAAGCCTGGGTTGAAAGGCAACCACATCTGTCCCTGTCACTAGCACCTCTGTGCAGGACATAAAATGCACCAGCACCCACCCGGCAGGCAAGGTGGTGCCCAGGTGATTTTAGGTGGTCCCTCAGTTCTCTCCCTGAGATAGTACCACAAGAAAGGCATCCTTCTGTTCCCCTTCAGGCCATTTGATTCCACCCAGGAGAGAGTCTCAGGTCAGGTGTAGGCCTGTAACACTTCTCAGTTCTGTGTGCCTGTCTCTGCCACTCTCTCTCATGCATACACACAAAACAAGCCCCTTAGACCCAGAGCCTTTGCCTTGATTAGGCAACAATATATAGGTGGCATTTATTAACATACTTTAATACTGAATTTTTTATTATGATAAAATTCACAAAACTTTTATGATTTCAACAATTTTGAGGCATACAATTCAGGGACATCTTGGACATTTACAGTGATGTGCAACTATCACCACTATCTAGTTCCAAAACACTTTCATCTCCCCAAAGAAAATCGTGTCATTCCCCATCTTTCCTCCCTCTAGCCCCAGTAACCACTAATCTGGATTCACCTTCATATAAATGTAATCATAAAATATGTAGCCTTTTCTATCTGGTTTCTTTCCTTTAGCATAATGTTTCCAAGGTTCTTCCATGTCTTAGCATGTGTCAGTACTACATTCCTTTTTATGGCTGAATCATATTCCATGATATAGAAACACACCACAGTGTGTTTATCCATTCATTAGTTAAGGAACATTTGAGTTGTTTTTACTTTTTGGCTATTATGAATAGTGCTGCCATGAGCATTTGTGTTCAAGTCTTTGTGTGGATATGTTTTCATTTCTCTTGGGTAGATACCTGGAATTGCTGGGTCATATGGTAATTCTATGTCTAACTTCTTGAGGAATCACTCAGTTGCTGTCCACGGTGCTTGTACCATTTTACATTCCTATCAGCAATGTATGAGGGTTCCAATTTCTCCACATTCTCATCTACACTGGTTATTTTCATAGTTTTTAAAGTTGTTATAACTGTCCTTGTTGGTGCAGAGTGGTATCTCATTGTGGTTTTGATTCTGCATTTCCCTGACGACTAATGATGTGGAGCATCTTTTCATGTGCTTATTGACCATCTGTAGATCTTCTTTGGAGAAATGTCCATGCAAGTTCTTTGCCCATTTTTAAATTGGATTATTTGTCTTTGTTGAATATAATAGTTTTATATAGTTTAGATATTAAGTCCCTTATTATATATGTGATTTGCTAATGTTTGCTCCCACTCTGGGGGTTGTGTTCACTTTCTTGATAGTTTCTTTTGATATATAAATTTTTTTTAATTTTGATGAGGTCCAATTTTTTTCTTTTTTTGCTTGTACTTTTGGTATTGTATCTAAGAAACCATGGCCACATCCAAGGTCATGAAGATGTACCCCTTTGTTTTCTCCCGAAAGTTTTAGAGTTTTAGGTCTTAAATTTAGACCTCTGAACCATTTTGAGTTAGTTTTGCATTGTATTTATTTTTACACTTATAACAAGAATTTTTCTATTTATTATTCTGACATTGAGTTTCCTCCTCAGATATGTTTCTTGCAGTTAAGAAAAATAAATCAAATAGATGAAAAATATCAAATAAATAACAGTACAGAGGGTGCCCAGATGTGGCAAAGATGGTGAGTAAAACGTAGGACCCTGCAGTCAGACCATGACAAAGATAAGGGCGGTTATCCAGGGGACACTTCAGTCAGGAAGGAAAGGTAGGATTTGGCTGGATTTTGAAGGAGGAAGCCCCAGACATGGAGTCAGAAAATCCAAACCCCCAGAACCCAATTTCTCACAGTTGCTCTGTGACTGCGACATGTTATCTGACCTATCTGAAGTCCTGTTCCCTTATGAGTAAAAAAGAGGAGGAGAACACCAGCCTCTCAGAGGTCTCAAGACAACCAAATGCCTCGATGCAAATGAAAGTATAAGTTGTAAAATGCCTCATCAATGTGAGTATCAGAGCCTAGACTCACGTTGGCTGGCATGTGAACAGGACTCTGAAGTTCATATGCCAGCCAATGTAACTGCCCAAGTGGAGAGGAGGAGGGGAAGCATTCTAGAGGAACAGGAGTGAGTCAGGGCTTGGTGAGAGGCCCAGAAGCAGGACAGTCCTGATTGTGTTGGGGAGGGTTGGGTGCAGGAGCTTGGCGCTGCATGGCAGCAGGTACTACCTAGGAGCGCACTGTGCAGGGAGGCAGGAAGGCTGCTCGCAGGCGGGCCAGGCCCTGGAGTGGGGGGCTGGATGGCACTGGTCTACAAGCACAATTCTAGGTTCCTTGGGTGCGCCAGTGGTGGCATCAGGCTTCAGGTGTTTGGAGAGCTTACCGTATTAAGTATTTTAATCATGTGTGGCAATACTATCTCTCCATCTGTCTTCAATCTCCCTTCCCATGCTTAGGCCACAACAGAGCTGTGTCCCCAGGGATGACGGGATCTTTCCAAAAGACTAGCCCATGGGTCACATATGAGTAAGAAATCAGCTAAATTTGATTTAACATGACTTGGGTCAATACAAACCTGAAAAGGAAATCAATATGCTTTAAACCCAGGATCTCTCTTCCCAACTTTATCCTCTAAATATTTACCTTCTAAAAAGCTTTTATTTTTAAATTGGAAATCATCAAGCAGAACAAAAGTTTACAAAGTTGTCTTCCTTTTTGCCCAGATCCTCAGTCCTTCTCCCCAGAAGCAACTATTGTTTCCAGGCACTTATGTATACTCTCCAAAATAGTCAAGATTTACATAAAAGTTATTCATAGAGCCAGACACCTATGGTTGGAGAACCTCTGATCTGACCTTGTCATTTTTCAGACAAGGTAACTGAGGCCTGGCAAAGTTAGTGACTTATTTCAGATCACTCCATAATGCAAATATTTGGTTACAAAACAGTGACTTAACATGTAAATTTGTTTTATTTACTCAATTATAAATACGGTTTTCTATAGCTTAATCAAAGTTATTTTGACTTTTCAAAAATATGAAAGTTCTGAAACTTCCAAAATAATGAAAAAAAAAACCCAACTCTATTGATAATGAGGATGGTGGAGGCGTTCTGAGGGTAAACACCGTGGTGCTTTTGGGAAGATCTATGTGGTATCAGATAGGAGGAGAGAAGTGAAGGGGGCTGGAGTCACGAGAACCCTTTAGAAAGTCACGGCAGCAGTGTAGGAATGAGAAGCAGGGGCTACTGCAGCCTGGGGCAGGGGGCTGGAACTGGTGTGCAGACTCAACAGAGGTGCCATGGGCCTGAGGACCTACTGGCTAGGGACTGCAGAGGAGGGCATCCCCCAGGCTGTGGGGAACAGGATGTCTAGGTATCACATCGGGAAATGGAGCTGCTGAGTCAGTTGACTGTGAAGTGGACAGCCTTGTTAAGCAAATGGAGACAAAGAGCAAGCCCTCAAGGACAGGGGCAGGGCTGGGCAGCTAACACCTAAGGATTTTGGAACTGACCACATCAGAGTAGGAGATTTTTGAGGATGGAAACCTAAAGGAAGGACTTGTTTCTGAGCCTGAAGGAACACAGTGGCTAGAAGGCACCAGAAGGGTAGGACTTGACAATAAAATACTCAGGCAGCCCCTGCAGGTTCTGGAGCAAAGCAGCTGATCCTGGAATCCCACTCTCAGAGGTGGTAGGGACCTCTCAGTCCTCGGACCCAGCTCTTGTCCCACATTTGAGAACTACTCCTGAAAAGCTGGCCAGATACACCCTGTGGGCATACACACCTCACAGAAGAAGGCCCCATCCTTTCCTGGCAGCAGCATGTGGCCCCCTCCCCTACCTGTAGTTAGACAGCTATCCTGGTGAAAGGCACCTTGGGTGGTGAGGTGAGCTACCTTCTCAGGCTCACCTTCCCAGCCTTCGGGTCCCACCCTGAGAGTGTGCTCACCCATGGGTCAGAGGATTGGAGCATCTGGTCATGGCCCCAAGTCCTTCCAGGCTACACACCCCTTGAGTGTCTCAGGACGCGGTTTCCAGACTTCTGGCCCTCTTGAGCCCCAGGCTGCCATGTACTCTGATGAGTGAGAGTGAGGCAGACCTGGCTAGAGCTGGTCAGCTCCGAATCCCTGAATTAATCTCATTTATTCCTCCTGCCCTTGGGAACCAAGGCTCATCCCCTTTCCAAAGAAGAGAAAGCTGAATCTTCAAGAGGCAGAATTGCCCCAAATCACACCAGACAGTGAGGATGGAGCAGGTTTGGACTAGGGTCTACCTCCAGAACCTCACTGCTCTCACAGCAACCTGGGCCCCCAGGCCCAAGGGCCTGCATTAAAGGATCATTTGGGAGGCTGGTGAGCTGTTACCAAAAAGAGCACAGTGATGGTTGTCAAGGAAAGGCATGGCGGTAGAGGGGTGGGTCATCCTCATCCTGTCAGAAGGGGCTCCCTCATGGCCTCTGTTGCCTACATAGTGTACTGTGCCTCCCTAGGAGCAGGACATGCAAGTCTTCCAGAGAATGGTGTGGCCTATACAGGAGGGCCCCCACCCCCACCTGGTTCCTTTCTTTCGGTCCTGGAGCAAGACGGCAGGGCTGAAAAGCTTATCCTGTGGTCCCAGACACACAAGAGCTGATCTGAGAATTGTGTGGTTAGGAGCCATGGTGCCTCTGAAGTCAGTATGCCTGGGTTTGAATCCAGCTCAGTCACTAGTAAGCAGTGTACAAGTGACTACCCTTGGGACGGTAATAGTATCGGCTTCATGAGTTGTTGTGAAGGGTCATGGAATTACTACATGCAAACACTTGGAAGAGTGCCTGGCACATAGTAAATAGCTCAATAAATGTAACTATGTCAGACAACATCATCCTCATATTTATTGCTCTGAACCTGAGGGACACAGACCAAAGGGTATAGAATCAACACCTACAGTTAGATGGGTATTGGAGCATCAATAGGGAAGATAATTGATATACCAAAACCACCTCTCAGCCTCATGGCTGGGGACATAAGAATGGTAGGGACTGTGACAATCAGAAAGCCAGTGTCCCTCTAAAGAAGGAAGCTACTGCCCAGCCAGTTGTTGCCAAGTGAAAATTTGGCAACATGACATTGCCACATCTTTGGATTTTCCAAAGAGGTGGAAAAATTTGGACTTACATGTGAAATGTACTGATTTTAAATGTGGCAATTAATTCAGTTTAAAAACAAACACTGTGTAAGCCACTCTTCTGTGAGTCTCCAGGGTGCAACTGTCCTGTACACTCACTGCTCCAGGGCCAGGTCAGGCCTTTGTAGCGCTTTGAGCCTCAGGAGACAGTAGTGAAGGCGGGATATGTTCCCAAGCCTCTCAAATCCCAAGTTGGCCTTCTTCTCACCCAGTTCTCTGAGTGAGGGGTGGGAGAGTGTCTGTGAAAGAGCGTGGTTATGCTGCGGGAGCCCTGCAGTGGGGGTTCTGCCCAACACTACGCCATCTGTCCAGTCTGGAGATTGATCCAGAAACACTAAAGGGGCAGGAAGGTGACTTCATTCCAATTGGGTGAACTGAGCACCTGTTACACACCAGCCGCTGCTCAAGGCACTGGGGAGACAGCAGTGAATTTGAGAGGCCAAGCCCCTACTTGGGTGGAACTGATGTTAACCCATGTGCATGCATACGGGTTGCGGTAATGGTGCAGGTAGAAATAGATGGTAAATGTGCAAACGTTCTGATAAGTGCTGTGAGAAACACAGCAGGGAAGGGGGACCAGGAGGGGCAAAGGCCCTGAACTCAGAGTGAGGTGTCAAAGGGAGCTTGTGATAAGACGGAGATGTGCCTGGCTAGGAAAAAGGGTGGAGTACAATGCTGAGAAGTAAGCAAAGGCAGAGCCCATGAGGCCCTCTTTTCCTGGTGGCCATACTCTCTGAACCCCAGAAGCAGGCCCAGAGGGGCTGAACTATCTTGAACAATTTCTGACATATGGTTTGCTCCCCGCTCCCCATCTCTGGACAGATAACCTTTTCACATTCTCCTGTAATTCCTTTGTGGCTATAATACACACGCACACTACCAAACTTCTTGAGTTCTTGAGGACAGAAAGCCTTGATTCTTTTTCAATTCTGAGGTCCCCCTACCTCTATGTTCTCCACAGTGCCCTGAAATAATAGGCTTCAATATGCAAATGTGTTCAATTGAAATAATGACATGGCTTTAAGCATGTTACTTCAGTTTCCTCTCCTGTAAAATGGGGATAATCACAGATTGTGATAAGGAAATGAGATAAAGGCTAAAATAAAAAATGGGAAGTCCAGATAACCTGGGCCTCTGGGCCGTGTTAGGTCACTGGTGTTCCTGGTTTTATAAAGGCTTCTCCTGCTATGAGCTGGGAGCCCCCTGAACTGCTGTGAAAGGCTCTTTCCCTCCTTGATCAGGGAACCCCCTACTGACTCTGCTCAGGCCACCATAGAGCCTCAGTTTCCTCCTCTGAGAGGAGCTAATGGAGGAAGAGGGGCCTTACACCTGTCCTGGTAACTAGGTGGCATAGGCTGCCACAAATCCCTTCTGGCTGAGTATCCCCTCAGCCCAAACTCTTGTTGCCATGACTTATTTCAGTTAAGACATTTTAGTCTGTAGAATGTTCCCTCTTGGTCCGCCCTGCCAGCCCCTGCTCCCACCCCACAACCCAGGCTTCAGAGCCCTATCCCCACGTCGGAGTCCCAACAAAGGCAGGCCCCAGGGGACCAGCAGCCACCAAATCGGAGATAGGGCTTTCCAGGAGCGGCTGGCAGAGCCCCTGGGAGATGGAGAGCGGCCAGGAATCCGGAGACCTTCACTGGCATCTGGGTTTCCCCCGAGAACCTGCTCCCACTGGAGACAGAGAGAGGGGTGCCATCTCAAGCCACCTCGCTGCTCCCCCGTCCTCTTTTTTTCCCAGGCTGTGGAAGGCAAAGGGTTAAATCCCATAGAGCTGATGCTCTGACTCCAGGCTAGAGGGGCCCGGGAAGCTGGGGTCACTTCCTGCTCCGTCCCAGTCACCCTGAACTGGTCCCCGGGTCCTCAGCCTGGGATCACCCCTTGAGGAGGACCCCAGAGTCCTCGGCGTCTAGCCTGCCCCCCGAGGCAGGGCATTCAAGGGGTTAAGTCCCCTGGGGCTGGATTCTGCCTTCCGGCCTTTCCCAGACCCCAGAGCCGTGAGTTGGGGACGCCTGGGTTCCTGGGGGGGTGGCCCGGAGGGCCCGGGACAGCCGCCGGGAACAATGGGGCGTGCGAGGCGGGGGCTGGGCGCTGAGCCCGAACCCCCTCCCCGTCGGGCGCCGGGCGGTGGGGGCCGGGCAGGGGCCGCGAAGGGCCGAGGATTCTGGGAAGAGCGCGAGGGTCTGGCTATGGGGGAGGGGAGGGCGTGAGCATTCTGGGAAGAGGGAATTCGGCCCGGCTGCAGCTCCGAGCCAGGCCGGGTGCCCCGGGGGCGGGGAGGGGAGGATGCCGGCTCCCCCTGGGAGCCGGAAGAGGGTCTCGAGCCCAGCGGGAGCTGAAGTCCAAGGTGTGGGCCGGGGCGGGCGTGGAGGGGCTGGGGCCAGGGTGGCTTCATTCCTGCAGCTACCTCCATGTCAGGGTCACCCTGGGCCGCTCTGCACACTTCTCTGAGGGGCAGCCTCCCTCTCTCCCTCCCTGCCTCGGCAACGGGGCTGGGGCGAGGTCAGAGGCCGGTACTCAGAGGCCAGGGCCTGGGTGGCTCCAAGCACATCTTGCCTCTCTCGGTCTTCCCACTTTCCTACTGCATGTGGGCCGTATCATTAACCCTTTCCCTTCTACTCTGGACCTCTGAGTTTGCATTTCTCTGGACAATTAAGGTACAGAAGCTCTTACCTGCCTTCAGCAAACACAGCAGGCCTCTTCCAGGTAGTCAGGCAGCCCCCAGCTTAACAGAGGTTCCTGCTTCCACCTCCCCAGAGACACTTACAGATGGGGGAGGGGGGTTCTCATAGCCTAAGTTGCTGCAGAGATGAAGAAATTAATTACTTCCCCAAGTCTAACTGCTCTCTCTCCTGCTGCTGTTTGGCAGGGTTCAGCTAGCTCCTGCTTCATTTTGGTTGCCTCCCTGTGCCACCTTCAGATCGTTGCCCGTATCTCCTTGCACCTCTGCCTCCAAGACACACAGTGCCCACCCCCCACGACCACCCAAAGCCCAGGCCCTCCCCCAGGGACTCTCTTAAAGGGTCTAAACACGGTGGAAGTTGTATCCTTGGGTCCTGTGGCCCTGTTCCCTCATTCTGGAATCACAGCAGCTTTTTTGGAGGGATGCTGGTTAAGTTTTACTTGGTGCAAACTCTGAACTCCTGTTCCTTTGCTGCCATCCCCTAGCCAAATGAACTTTAAAGACACTGAACCAAACAGATTTTCCAGGAGCAAGGAGCATCTCATTCATTCAACAAAAATTTACCGAGCACTTGTTATGTGTTAGGTATCATTGTAGGCATGGGATGCAGCAGCAACAAAACAAACAGACTAGAAGAAGGGGTACCAGGATGGGAGTGATAATGAAAGGCTTTGGTCGGGAGGACTCTGAGTTCATGGACGCAGATTGTTGGGCCTAATCACTGGATCCAACCCCTCCTTTTACAGCTAAGGAATCCTCTTGGTCCCAGGAATTCGTGCACCCCATTCTCATGGCCAGCAGACTCTGTCTGAGCTTTCCTCATCACCCAACTCCTGCCAGCAGCCCACATTTATTATGAGTTTCACATGACTCCCAAGGTCATCTCCCTCTCTGAGTCCAGCCCAGACACAGAGCCTTGTGTTTCTGGTCTTAGTTCTGTCACTTCCCAGCCTGTGACCTTGGAGAAAACTCCCTGGGTGTTGATTTCCTAATCTGTAAAATGGACAGCCCAATTCCTGGGCCTCCTCACAGGACGGCGGGGAGGACTGGGTGAGAAAACAAGGACAGCACAGCAGGCACTGTGTCAGCTGCTGGGTGCTGTCCACACCTTGTCCCTTCTCTTTTCCTTTGTTTCCCTCTCACGGTCATCCCTGAAGAAGCCCCTGATGGCTTTAAACTGCCCTCTCCCCTTACCTCCGGCTTGACCTTTCTGTGCTGGGATAACGGGAAAGGGCCCTGTCCTTTTGGAGGCCCCTGTCCCCTCAGGGAAATTGGGGTGGTTTCTTTCTTGATTTTTTTTTTAACTCTTCAAGGGTTCCAGTTCTCTGTGGGGCTCATAAGGAAGTTTATTGGTCCCAATTAGCAGCCCCATTAAGGAGGAAAATTAGAGCCTTAATGAGCTTCCTCTGATTTGCAAAATAACAGGTTTCCCAGCCTCTGGGCATCAGAAGGGTGGGGTGAGAGCCTTCTTCCTTTGCGGATGTAGGATCCTTCTTCAGCCCCCAGTCTGGGTTCAAAGGGTTATGACTGATGAGCTTTTAATTACTCTCTTAAATTCACCTACTTGCTTAGTTGTGATCTTAAGATCTGGAGTGGGAATCAGGCCTGTGGGGGCCACGGTGAGACCTGACGCCCCCTGAATCGGGGAATTGGAATCTGAAGTTCACATAGGAGGAACAGGGGTGGTGGGTGGCCAGGTGGGGGAGTAGGGCTTGGGGAATGACAGGAAGCCGGAGATCGGCTCCCATGCATGCTCCTCTCTCCTTCCCCAGGGCTCCTGCAACACTGGGCAGTCCTGAGCTCTGGGATGGAGCCTGAGGCGGCACTGTGGGGCCCAGATCTGCAGGGTCCTGAGCAGAGCCCCAGCGATGCGCACAGAGGTGAGGGGCACAAAGGACTGTAGTCCTGACAAGACAGTGGCCCTGGTTTAGGGAGGGGCCCAGACTCTGGGGAAACCCAGGGGAGGGAAGAGAGACCCGACCCCATGTTCTGAAAGGAGATGGGGCTGGAGACTCCCTTTCTCTCTGTAGGTGCTGAGAGTGGGAACGAAGAGGAGAGCCCTCAACAGGAAAGTTCTGGGGAGGAGATCGTCTTGGGAGATCCAGCTCAGAGTCCAGAATTCAAGGACCCACCAGAGATGCCCCTGGAGAGAGCCTCTCAGGATCCCTCAGTCCCCCAGGACTCCCCAACCCCACTGGGTGACCCCAACCCCTTGGACCATCAGACCTCTCTGGACACCCCTACACCTGAGGTAGTACCCACCCCGTCTGACTGGACCAAGGCCTGTGAGGCCAGTTGGCAGTGGGGGACCCTGACCACATGGAACAGCCCCACAGTCCCGGCTAATGAGCCCAGCCTGCGAGAGCTGGTGCAAGGCCGCCCGTCTGGGGCGGAGAAGCCCTACATCTGCAACGAGTGCGGCAAGAGCTTCAGCCAGTGGTCCAAGCTGCTCCGGCACCAGCGCATCCACACAGGTGAGCGGCCCAACACCTGCTCCGAGTGCGGCAAGAGCTTCACCCAGAGCTCGCATCTGGTGCAGCACCAGCGCACGCACACTGGCGAGAAGCCCTACAAGTGCCCTGACTGCGGCAAGTGCTTCAGCTGGAGCTCTAACCTGGTGCAGCACCAGCGCACGCACACGGGCGAGAAGCCCTACAAGTGCACCGAGTGCGAGAAGGCCTTCACCCAGAGCACCAACCTCATCAAGCACCAGCGCTCGCACACGGGCGAGAAGCCGTACAAGTGCGGCGAGTGCCGGAGGGCTTTCTACCGCAGCTCGGACCTCATCCAGCACCAGGCCACGCACACAGGTGAGAAGCCCTACAAGTGCCCCGAGTGCGGCAAGCGCTTCGGCCAGAACCACAACCTCCTCAAGCACCAGAAGATCCACGCTGGCGAGAAGCCATACCGCTGCACTGAGTGTGGCAAGAGCTTTATCCAGAGCTCAGAGCTGACCCAGCACCAGCGCACGCACACGGGCGAGAAGCCCTACGAGTGCCTGGAGTGCGGCAAGAGCTTTGGCCACAGCTCCACGCTCATCAAGCACCAGAGGACTCACCTGCGCGAGGACCCCTTCAAGTGCCCCGTGTGCGGCAAGACCTTCACTCTGAGCGCCACGCTGCTGCGGCACCAGCGCACGCACACCGGGGAGCGGCCCTATAAGTGCCCCGAGTGCGGTAAGAGCTTCAGTGTCAGCTCCAACCTCATCAACCACCAGCGCATCCACCGCGGCGAACGGCCCTACATCTGCGCCGACTGCGGCAAGAGCTTCATCATGAGCTCCACCCTCATCCGCCACCAGCGCATCCACACGGGCGAGAAGCCCTACAAGTGTTCCGACTGCGGAAAGAGCTTCATCCGCAGCTCCCACCTGATCCAGCACCGGCGCACCCACACGGGCGAGAAGCCCTACAAGTGTCCGGAGTGCGGCAAGAGCTTCAGCCAGAGTTCAAACCTCATCACCCACGTGCGCACCCACATGGATGAGAACCTCTTCGTGTGCTCCGACTGCGGGAAGGCCTTCCTGGAGGCGCACGAGCTGGAGCAGCACCGAGTGGTCCACGAGAGGGGGAAGACCCCAGCCCGGAGAGCTCAGGGTGACACCCTGCTGGGGCTTGGGGATCCTGCTCTGCTGACCCCACCTCCCGGAGCCAAACCACATAAGTGTCTTGTCTGTGGAAAAGGATTCAATGATGAGGGCATATTCATGCAGCACCAGAGGATCCATATTGGAGAAAACCCCTACAAAAATTCAGATGGTCTCGTCGCAAACCCAGCCCCCAAGCCGCCTCAGTTCCGACCTCCGAGGCTCCCTTTTGGAGGGAATTCCTATCCAGGTGCTGCAGAGGGCAGAGCTGACCCTCCCGGACAGTCCTTTAAGATGCCTGATGGGCAGGAGAGCTTCAGCCAGAGGCTAGGCCTGCTCTCCTCCAAGTCCTACATTTGTTCCCACTGTGGAGAAAGCTTTCTGGATCGTGCTGTGCTCCTCCAACATCAGCTCACCCACGGCAACGAAAAGCCCTTTCTCTTTCCTGATTATAGGATTGGCCTAGGGGAAGGGGCTGGTCCCAGTCGCTTTCTAAGTGGGAAGCCCTTTAAATGCCCTGAATGCAAAAAAAGCTTTGGCCTCAGCTCTGAGCTGCTGCTGCACCAGAAAGCCCATGCAGGTGGGAAAACCCCGAAGAGTCCAGAGCTGGGGAAGAGCTCTTCTGTCCTCCTGGAGCACCTCAGGAGCCCCCTGGGGGCCAGACCTTACAGCTGCTCAGACTGTGGGTCCTCCTTCCTTGATCGCCTGGCCCTCATCCGGCACCAGGAGACCCACACCCCAGAAAAGTCCACTGGACCCGAGGACCCCCTTCCAGAGCCAGCCACCCAGTCCACAAAGCAGGAAGGTGAGGGAGAGGCCCCAACCCTAGAAGGGAGCCGCGGCCACCGGGAAGGGGAAGACCCCAAGACCCTCTTGGGAAGAAAACCCTATTTGTGCCCTGAGTGTGGAGATGGCTTCAAAGAAGTCGCAGCCCTCCTCCTCCATAGGAGCTGCCACCCAGGGGTCACCCTGTGAAATGGGTCTGGAGACCAGGAGCCTCTCTTTATTGAGAGGAACACTGGATCTCCCCTAAAATTACGTGGGAATGGAGAAAAACCCTATCAGATTGTAGAGATGGGGAGGATAAAGTACCCTGGGTAAAAATAGTGCTTTTACATCAGTGATGAGAAACTTATGAATTTGTTGGTGGGAACCACTTATAAGGCAGTAGAGAAAAGCTATTGGGTTAGAAACCTTATAAATATGTAGGAAAAAAAAGCCCTTTAAGTCTAGCGGAAAAAAACCTATAAACCGTAGTGGATAAAAGCCCTATTAATTGTAGGAAGAGGTCCCAATATGTCTCTAGACAACCCTATAAAACTGTATTGAAATACTTGTGAAACTGTAGGGTCGGGGACGTGCAGGGAGTATGATGGCCTTGACTTGGGAGGAGTGACCCTCAGAAGGTATGAAGAACCTCCCGTGGACTTGTGCCAGCATTCTCTCCCAGAGAGATGGGGGAGCCTCTCTCCCAGAAGCCTTGGACAATGACATTGAGGAAAATGCTCAGCTGGGGAGTAGTGTGGGAATTGGGAGGCACTGGAAAAAGGAAGAAAACAGGAGAAAACTAAGTGCTGGGGAGCACTCAGACCCACAGAAGGGGAACGACCCAGGAGCTAGGAAGAGAAAGTCCGGCTCCTGGCACTGGGAGTCCCTTGGGGTATGAGGCCGATCTTAAATGATTGTGTGTTAGAGGAAGAGGCCCATGGGATTTCTTATCAGAAAGAGCCCAAAAATGGTGAAGGAGAAAAAATGATGCCAAGCCTTTTTAAAAGCTGAAGTTTGGGATGCATAGAAATTTTAAGAGTACTGGGAAACCACCACACAAATTAGGGGGATTTCTGTTAGAGTTCTTTGAGGAAAGCAAACCAAGGTAGAGAAGCTGAGTTCAGGTGGAACCCAGCAAACTGGCTGCCTCATCCTCCCTGTTTCTGGGAGCTTGTTAAACTTCAAGTACAAGCAGATCGCAGCTCAGACCACCAGGGCTCCCCCCGAGCCAGGTAGGACCACCCTTTCCCCAGCCCAGCTGGGGCCTTGTACTCTGAGAGACCTCCAGGGATGGAGGGTCCCTCCTGCCATATTCTCAGGTCTCACTGTCAGGAAGCTTCTCCTGACATCTAACTGCCACCAGTCTTGCTGCAGTGGCAGCCCATTTCCTCTGTCCTCAGTGGAAAGGGAGAATCGCTGCTAGTCGACCTCCAAAGAATAAAGCCCTTCAGAGATTCAAGGCCTGTGTGTGGTTAAATCCTCCCTAGGCTTCTCTTCTCCAAGTCAACAAGAGCCAGGTGTGGGTTCTCTGTGGCAACAAGGAACAGCAAGTCGACAGAACAGAGAGCTTTGATTAGCCAGCAACATGCTTTTAAACCTCTCATCTGAGCTGTTGGCAAGGCTGCTGGCAGGCTGAGCCAGCTTGCATGTAGTGATGGGTGTCCCAACACCCCACAGACTGCACCACAGGTCCCTGGAGACTACATGGAGGCCTGACCACCTTCCGCACCCTGGTACCTGGAGCCCTCTGAGGCTGTGACAACCCCACCCAATCATGGTCTTGGGAAGGGACCCATTTCACCCACTTGGCTCCTCTCGTTAGCCAGAAACCTTCAGAGGGAAATGGAAGGATGAGAAACACTCCCGGCCAGGCCCGTCTCCTATCCTCACACATCACACACAATTACACACCCGCATTAACCCAGCCAAAGCTGCTGACATGACTGGGTGTGTGTGGCAAGGGAAAGAGACTGTTGCCCTGTGAAATGGTTGAAGAGAGAAATCTCTTGAAATATCTGTAACAGAACCCTACCCCCTAGCCCCAGAGACCCTTAAAGAAGGAGAGGACTCTGTCCTGTGCTGGGCCCAGAGGAAGTGCCACTGACCCACACTGGCACCAGTGGTCTGCAGTAAGAACTGAGATACCAGGTGAGGTGGCCCTTCAGGAGTTGCATCCCTAAAGAGGTGACCCGGATTTCTACACAGCTGTGGAAGAGACCTCTAATTCCATTATGTTAATGTTTAAAAGGTGAAAGTCTTCACCCTTCATCTCTCTTGCCCCCAAAGGGATAACCCTCAAGTTCAAGGATCAAAATCTAGAATATTGTAGGAGGAAAAACCCAGGCCTGCTGGGGAAAAGGAAAAGGCAGGCTTTGTCTGTGGGGAGACCCTTGTTAACACCTGCATAAAGCCCCACCCCACCCAAGTGCCAGGTTGGCAAGCACTGCTGAGAGGCGAGGAGCCTGCTGAATCTCTGCTGACAGAAGCATCAACAAAGGGGGTGTCCCTGCGACTGAGGAAAAAGGAGACAATCCTCCAAGCAAAGCAGATTTTTTTCCTCTAAGACAGTAGCAGAAAGAAACTTCAGTTGTAGAGATAAACCTCTTGTAAAGCTAGCAGCAGATCCCCTTGGAAACAAGGCTGAGATCTGTCTCCAGAAGAGCCCTGGGGAGCAGTCTTTGGGGCTCAGTGGCCAGTCAGGGGGGGAAGTGGCCAAAGGCCGACTGCAGGCCTCTTGAGGACTAGGGTGTAGCATACATAGTAGGATGCTCGCATGTTGTAGAGATGGGTGAGGGCCAGGGTTATCAGCCCTGGTATTGATGGATCATGTGGACACTTCTTAGTTGGGGTCTGGGTCTCAAAGCAGGAAAGGGGCAGAATCAGAGAATTTAGGGGTGTGACCTGCTTTCTCTTGCCCTCAAACTCCTTTAGCCAAATGCTTCCCTCCCAGAGCGAGCTACATCTTGGGAGGAACTAAGCAGGCTGGGGGAGGTGGCAGTGTCCAGAGTCCCTCTGACAAACTGAGCCAGAGACCCAGGGGTCGCAGCACTTGTCCACCAGAACTGAGTCTGGAAGGCACCGTGTTACCAAACCCTATTATCCAACTCCATGCAGGCCTGACTTCACAAGTATCCCAATGGAGGGGCTCAACAGACAGGGTCACAGTCACTGGGGAAAGCAGAGGGGAGAGCAGAAACTGATCCTGACCTTTGGGTGAAACTTGAAACTGCTATGGATATGGAGATCAGACAGGAACTCAAATGAATTGGGCATAAATCCTGAATGATGGGGAAACTTAAAACCATCATAACCAAAAGGTGGGGTTCCATGACAGCTTCCCCTGAGGTGAGCAGCCCCCAGACTCCTTTGCACCCATTAAGGAAGTCCCCTCACCTGGTTTGTCCCCCTGGAGTGAAAAGCGGCCCCACTTTAGAGTGTTGTGTGTCAATAACAGTGTTGTGTCACTGGTGGTCATGTTGATTAGTTGAAGAGAATAAAGGGAATAAGATTTCCTGGGTGTTTGCTGTCTTCTCTTTCAAGCCTACAGCAAGCTGAAAGAGCTTGTCTTCTCCCAGAGCTAGGTCCAGATTGAGGCTCAGAGAAGGGCAGTAACTTGCCCAAAATCCACAACAAGGCAGAGAGGGAAACCAGAATGGCCAGGAGCAGGCTCTGCTGCCAACCAAGCCTCCCCCATCGCTGGGCCTGACCTGGGCTCCACACTGTCTGGGCCAGGCAGGACTGCTTGATGAATCCTCAATTCTAGGCCTGCCTCAGAACTATCTCTGGCCATGGCCCCTCAGTGGCTGTGATTTGCTTTAACCCATCGTCTGCCTCTGCCCCATTCTGCCAGCAGCCTTTTGCCCCATCCAGGAAGCTACCTCCATCTTCCCTGTGCCTCTCTGACCCAGACTCCCCAGGCAGGCTCCCTGTGTCTCCTTCCCCTTCCCCATCTGGAAAGCAAGGAGGTAATGGAAAGAAGGGACTTGCTTTTCACACAGCGGTGAGTAATGAAGGTTCTCCTACATTCCCAGGCTGTGGGCACTGAAGTACATCAGAAATGGTCCCAGCACAGGACTCCCCAGGGAAGTGAGGAAAAGAGTAGGCACTGGTGCACAGTGGTTGGCTCAGACTTGGCAGGAGGAGCCATGGACCCAGACAGTGCCTGCCCAGCAGACAGTCAGTAAACACGATGAAATGACCTGAGATATGAGGGTTGCAGTAACAGTAAGTAGTACAGGTAGCAACCAGGGGTCAGGTGAGGGATGGGTGGTGCATAACAGGTGGCAGCTTAAGAGCACAGGTGGGTGAGCCTGATGGAGGGTAGAGGCCAAGTGTGAAGTGTCTTGTTTGAGGGTCTTGGGGATAGGGCACCAATGTAGATGGGGAATTTCTTAAGGAGAGTGACATGATCTTACCCCGACAACCACCCCTCCACATTCCTACCCCCACTCCACCTGTGGTGGTGATTATCCAGGTCTGGAGCTCAGGAAAGAGAACTGGGCTGGAGGAATTGGGCCATAGCAGTGTGGACTGGCACACCTGGGGAAAGTGGCAGAGTAGAAAGAGGAGGGTCCAGCTTAGGGGTAGAGGAAGAGGACCCCAGAAGACAGCAAGTTCTCTTGACCCAGGAGAACCACAGGGCCCAAGGGAAGTCTGAAGAGTAGTCAAGGTCAAATGCTTCATTGGAGCCTGTGGCGTCACAGACAGTAGCCCTAGTTCTGGCTAAAACAAGACCCTTTGCCACTGAGGCCAACATCCGCTCACCCCGAAGAGGCCAAAGTCAAGTTTGGTCCACCCAGAGCTTTGGCCTGCCATCCCAGGGGGGGCCTCACTGCCACTGAGACCACTGAGGCTGCTGGTGGAGTGACCTCACCAGCCCCTATAGCAGATCCTCCCAGCACTGGGCAGGTTCTTTGCAAACCAACCTTTATGGAGTTTACTTTCTCCTGCCACTGAAATTCTGGCATCTATACCATTCCTTTGGGCTTGAGCTTGAACAAGTGGTTTGATGCCTAGTTTTTGGTTTGTTTTTTATTTTGCTATTATTAATGTACAATTACATGAGCAACATTATGGTTACTAGACTCCCATTATCAAGTCCCCACCACATACCCCATTACAGTCAGTCCATCAGCATAGTAAGATGCAACAGAATCACTTGTTTTCTCTGTGTTAAACTGCCTTCCCCATATCCTCCCCCCACTACATTATGTGTGCTAATTGTAATAGCCCTTTTTCCCCCTTATCCCTCCCTTCCCACCCATCTTCCCCAGTCCCTTTCCCTTTGGTAACTATTAGTCCATTCTTGGGTTCTGTGAGTCTGCTGCTGTTTTGTTCCTTCAGTTTTTTTCTTTGTTCTTATACTCCACAGATGAGTGAAATCATTTGATACTTGTCTTTCTCCGCCTGGCTTATTTCACTGAGCATATTACCCTCTAGCTCCATCCATGTTGTTGCAAATGGTAGGATTTGTTTTCTTCTTATGGCTGTATAATATTCCATTATGTATATGTACCACATCTTCTTTATCCATTAATCTACTGATAGACACTTAGGTTGCTTCCATTTCTTGGCTATTGTAAATAGTGCTGCGATAAACATAGGGATGCATATGTCTTTTTCAAACTGGGCTGCTGCAGTCTTAGGGTAAATTCCTAAGAGTGGAATTCCTAGGTCAAATGGTATTTCTATTTTGAGTTTTTTGAGGAGCCTCCATACTGCTTTCCACAATGGTTGAACTAATTTACATTCCCACCAACAGTGTAGGAGGGTTCCCCTTTCTCCACATCCTTGCCAACATTTGTTGTTGTCTTTTGGATGGCAGCCATCCTAACTGGTGTGAGGTGATATCTCATTGTGGTTTTAATTTGCATTTCTCTGATGATTAACGATGTGAAGCATCTTTTCATGTGCCTGTTGGCCATCTGAATTTCTTCTTTGGAGAAGTGTCTGTTCAACTCCTCTGCCCATTTTTTAATTGGCTTATTTGCTTTTTGTTTGTTGAGGTGCGTGAGTTGTTTATATATTTTGGATGTCAACCCCTTATCGGATATGTCATTTATGAATATATTCTCCCATATCATAGGATGTTTTTTTGTTATATTGATGGTGTCCTTTGCTGTACAGAAGCTTTTTAGTTTGATATAGTCCCACTTGTTCATTTTTGCTTTTGTTTCCCTTGCCCGGGGAGATATATTCATGAAGAAGTTGCTCATATTTATGTCCAAGAGATTTTTGCCTGTTTTTTCTCCCTGGGGCCCACTGACGTGCACTTGGGCCCCCAAACCACCCAGGTACGGAGGGACTGGGCCCACAGGATTTTGAATGGAGGGTGGGGGCAACTGGATGTGGGCAGAGGAGGGACTGGAGGCACAGCCCCCAGGGTCCATGGATATTCTAAAGTCCCCTGAGTTACGGGTTCAGGTGATGTAGACACAGTGGAAGCCGTGTTTTATGGTTTCATGACTTACATTCAGGTCTTTGATCCATTTTGAGTTTACTTTTGTGTATGGGGTTAGACAATAATCGTTTCATTCTCTTACATGTAGCTGTCCAGTTTTGCCAACACCAGCTGTTGAAGAGGCTGTTATTTCCCCATTGTATATCCATGGCTCCTTTATCATATATTAATTGACCATATATGCTTGGGTTTATATATCTGGGCTCTCTAGCCTGTTCCATTGGTCTATGGGTCTGTTCTTGTGCAGACTGTCTTGATTACTGTGGCTTTGTAGCAGAGCTTGAAGCCAGGGAGCATAATTTCCCCCACTTTATTCTTCCTACTCAGGATTGCTTTGGCTAATCAGGGTCTTTCGTGGTTCCATATGAATTTTAGAACTAATTGCTCTAGTTCATTGAAGAATGTTGTTGGTATTCTGATAGGGATTGCATTGAATCTGTAGATTGCTTTAGGCAGGATGGCCATTTTGACAATATTAATTCTTATCCATGAGCAAGGGATGTGTTTCCATTTATTGGTATCTTCTTTAATTTCTCTCATGAGTGTCTTGTAGTTTTCAGAGTATAAGTCTTTTACTTCCTTGGTTAGGTTTATTCCTAGGTATTTTATTCTTTTGGATGCAATTGTGAATGGAATTGTTTTCCTGATTTCTCTTTCTGCTTGATGCCTAGTTTATTGGGTATGAGGACTCACAAGATTTTAGGCCCTCTGGATATGAAGACCGTTCTAGGGCAGAACTTAGGGAGGTGATGTGTGGTTACTTATATTTACTTACAGGCCCCATGTGGAGGTGACTCCTGGGTAAGGGTAGAGCCCAGAGGATTGGCTGACTCCAACCACTCCCAGACACAGCGGTCCTGACACATCTCTATGATGTAATATGCAGCGTTCTCCCCACCCCTGGCCACAGTTCATCCCGGCCACCCAGCCACAGGCCACTTCCTTGGCAGACAAGTGCCATCCCCGCTGCAGCCCGTGCCTCGGCAAGCATGCCCACCACCGCCAGCCCTGCACCAGAAATCGCTGTTGCACGTCTCAGTCTCTAGTCCGACCTGGTTCAGCCACAGAGGCTACACCGAAATGCTGGGCGCCAGGTGAGGCCTGAAGGTGCGATTGCTGCCAAGCCCACGGCCACTACTGTGTACCCAACTCCAGCTGCGACACCAACCACGCTCAGCACCCAGCCTAGAGCACGCTCCAGTACAGCCTCCGTGAGGAGCTTCTTCCGCAGGCCTGATAGCGCCCTGAATCACAGGCGCCACTCGACGCATGGTGCCCACGGACTTGGGCAGCAGCCTGTACTAAGTTGTAATCAAGTCACTCACTGAGGTGTCCTAATCAGTCCGTCCAAGAGGGAGGGGCGGGTTAAAGCCGCTGGGGAGGGACAGGACAAAGTCCCAACCTGCCCCTCTGAGGACCTCACTGCCAGGTGCCAATAAGGGCCTACATTTCCCGGGATGCAACTCATGGTTCCCAGTGATGACTGCAGGGGGCATGGCGAGTCAGCCCAAAAAGCATATCCCGGGAGTCAGCCTACCTCCGTAGGAGCGGGAGGGTCGGCTGGCAAAAAGTCTCACCACGCTCTTTGCAAACAAGCTGCTCCCAAGGACCCAGTCCGTGACCCCAGATCGCAGTTAGGTCTAAGCGTAACTAGGTATTGGGAGTGGGTAGGAGCAGAGTCTCTCATCTGCACAGGTCCTCCAGGTTCACGCACAAGCCAGGACAGCTCCTGGACAGGTGTTAAAAGCTAAAATCTGGGACCATGTTTAGTGCAGGAAGCCTGGTTACTGGAACCACAGCCTGAGGGTCAGATGTTTATTCATAACAGTTAACAGCCTACACAAGACATCTCCAGAGCAGGGGGTGTGGGTCTGGGTGGCCTCTTGCACCTGTCAGCAGCTCCACCTAGGCCCCTGGAGTTTGCTTGGGTAGGCAGCACAGAAGTATAGTGGGGACAGGCTGTCATAGGGTGTTAGATGAAGCTCTTCTACCTGGAATGACTGGAAGTTGGCCCAGCGGCTAGTCTGTTTCTTCCCTGCTAGAAGTTTCACCTCCACTATAATTAAGGCCACCAGGATAAAAGCAGGGTCAGGAATGGGGACCCAGTGAAGTCTTGGGAAGCATGAGGTGGGGATAAGTGGGCTTGAGAGTGAAAGAGAGACTGGGAGGGGCCTGATAAGAATATGACCTGATGATCTTGGTTCAGCACTCCCAAGATGGAGGGTGACTGCAGCGACACAGAGCTTCCCAGAGGAACAGGCCAGTGCCCTGCCAAGGGGGTACCTCCTTCAGCCCTTAGCACAAGAGCCAGACTAAAGAAGCCCAGGTAACTCCACAGAAGGGAAGCCCTGCCCAGGCCTGGGAGGCAGTGGGTGAAGAAAGTCTCCCTGGGGCCCAGAGTTGTTTCAGAGGAAAGGGCTGGGGATCTGGCCCACCCCTGATCCTCATTTGTGGGTGTGTAAGCAGCAAGTGAGCTTCCTCTTGGGAGGGAGAATTTCCCCCTATGGGCTAGGGTGGGCCCATGGAAATAGTTGGGAAGGGTTAGGCCCAGTTGACTTTCTGGATCCCTCAAGCCTCTCATTGCAGACGCTTCCTGCAGTACGGGTGCTCCTTAGGCTGAAGCTGTGACCATAGGAAAGGGAGAACTGAGCTTGGCTGATCCCACTCCCACTGGCATGCACTGGGGCCCCCAAACCACCCAGGTACGAAGGGGCTGGGCCCACAGGATTTGGAATGGAGGGTGGGGGCAACTGGATGTGGGCAGAGGAGGGACTGGAGGCACAGGCCCCAGGATCATGGATATTCCAAAGTCCCCCGAGTTACGGGTTCAGCTGATGTAGACACGGTGGAAGTCGTGGGCACCAAAGGCTGCGTTGCATTTGGGGCACTTCCTCTGGCGGGCCTCATAGCGGCCCCGCACGCACTCGAAGCAGAAAACGTGGAAGCACTTGGTAAGGACTGCATCCTTCTTGCGGGTGTTACAGCAGGGGCAGGTCAACCGCGCCTGGGCCAGGCAAAGGCATCAGCTCGGGAACAATCCTGATGGTGCCCAGACCCCACGCTGACAGCAGGAGATGGTCCAGACTAAGCTCACCACATAGAAGACTACATCTAACTTTCATCATAACCTGGGAGGTAGGAATGAGCACTCTCCAGATGAGGAACTGAGGCCCAGAGGCAGAGGTCTTAGAACTAGAAAGCCGAGTCCAGATTCTAAACTGGACAGTGATAGCCAGTGGTCAACATGTCCCCTCTTAAGACCAATGACTCACAGGCTTAGCCTGGGCTCCTCCACCCAGGGGTTTCATCTGTTGTCCTTTTGGCCTTCTCCAGCAAAACCCCAATCCCAGCATAAGCCAACTGTCTACCTTCTCTTCACTTGCACCTCTTAAGTCACAGCTGGACATGGCAGTGCTACCAGAAATTGGCTGTCTCCACCCTCAACTGGCCTGCCCCTGGTGCTGTCCAAAGATCCTGCTATGGGGGTCCCTGGGCTCACCTGACTGCAGAGGCTTCACAGACCTCTCCACCTGCCACCAGGTCTTATCTCTAACACCAGACATGATTCCCTTAACTAACATTCCTCCTCCAACCATCAAGTCCCAGCCCAACTCACTGCCTCAGCAACACCCCTGGCCTCACCTCTTCACAGTCATTTAGAACCCTCCTTACCGGCATGACAGGCTCCCAAGTTGGTCTCTTCCTGGGAGGCCCTTCCCTTCTCCCCATGGCTGCATGCAGATACCTCTGCCCCATCAAGACCAAACTGCTTTAAAAGGTTTCTTATTTACTGACTCACCCTCTGCTCCCTCCTCCCTCCAGCTGGTGACAGTGCAGGTGATCCAGCCTCCACCTCCACCAAAGAACCATTCCCACCAAGACTACCAAGTCCAAGGGCAGCTCTCATCACTCACGTTATTTGCCTTTTTGCCAGCCTGGACTCTGCCTGCCCCAGCCTCTTGAAAACTTTCCTACCAATCTGCTCTCCATCACTCCCTCCACAGGCTTCTTTCTCTTCCTCCATAAAGGAAAAGGATGACCCGCCCCTTTTCATGCCACACTCCCTCCCTGGGTCACCACAGTCAACATGGGGCTTCCAGGCCTCTGTTCTACAACCAGCCCTTTTGCTTTGAGTGCCTTCATAAACAGCCTCCCAAGAGGTCTCCCAAGAACCTTGTTGCCAACATCCTTGAGCATTGTCCACCAAAGCCTGCCCCTCCACAGCCTTCCTGATTCCACTATCACTTGTCATCCACCTAATTTCTCAAATCAGGAACCCAGTTCTCCTCAGTACCTCCCTCTCCCTCACTCCAATGCATTCAATCCATCCCAGAGTCCAAGCACTTGCGCTTCCTAAATACCTTCTGATCTCCTTGTCTCTAACACCTTAGGCTAGCTGAATATCGTTTTTGCCTCGATGATGGCAAAAACTGAACACATCTACCTGCCTCTAGTCTGTCCCCTCTCTAGCCCAAATCCAGCAGCACATCAGACCACATCACTCTGGTCTAAAATCCTCTGCCTCTATGCTGCCTACAGCAAAAGCCAAGCACCTCAATCTGGCTCCCTAAGCCCTTCAGGATCTGACACTGCCCAACACCCCCAGACATGCCATTCACCACAAAACCATGTTGTCCTCTAACTACAATGTCCAGCAATCTGTCCTCTTGCATGTCTCACTCAACTAGGGGTCTCTAGCTCTGCCTTTCCCTTTGCTGGAACCCCATCCTCATTCCTCACAGCCAACCCTGAACCATATTCTTCAGCTTTCCCTTGGATGACATTCCTTCCAGGAAGCCTGCTGACCCCCAAGGCTGGTTTAAGGGCCTCCCCTGATCTCCCAAGGTCCCTCTCTCCCCTGCCATCACACTGTTCACCCACTGAACAGGAGAATTACTTGGCTGCCTCCTCCAAGAGACTGTCAGTTTCAATAACTGAGACCAGGTCTAGTTCCCAGTCCTTCTACACCTAGCCAGGCACTATGCCTGGCATGTAAAATGTGTACAATACTTGGTCAGCTGTCTGACCTCCACAACCGGGGTTCTACCCATTTTCCACTATTCTACCTTATTTCCAGGTTCCCCACTATAGCTCTCACCAACTTCCCAGCTAAGATTCCCGGATTGCTATGGCGCAACTTGGCCCAACCGTCCCACCTTGTACTCCTTGATCTCTTCCTGGAGGATTTCGTCAGCATCTGCATAAACCTCCACCTTCCTCTGCTTCTCCAGCTTGCGCCGTAGTCGTGAGATATCCTCCTGGGGCAGGAGAGGGACTAGACTCTAAGTACAAAGTACTTCATCCTGAACCACCCATCCCCAGGCCACATCAGTGACCCTGGGCCACCCTGCCACCACCCCATGCACACACCTGAGCCCTCTTGAGGTTGAAGCTTTCTTTTTCTCGAGCAGCCCGGCTTTCTGCCAGGCAAGGCTGGATCTCTCGAAGCCGTGTCTGCACATGTTCCAGCTGCACCTTTAAGTCCTCAGCCAGCTGGGCCGCTTCCACAGCCTGAAAGTGGGTGGCACAGGGAGGAGAGGCACCATTCGCCTGAGCCTGGAGTCAGGTGTCTGGAGTCATGGTCCATGGGGGCTTGTGTCAAATGTTCTAGTGGTTCTAGCTCTTGGGATCAAATCTTATATCCTCACTGGAGCTGATCCTGCCTCCTAACCACTCAACCCTCACCACCTTCTATTCTCCCTCACTCCTAACACTTATGAGTTCCTCATCTGCAAATGCTCCCTCCTGTCTGTGAACCTTCACAGGCTCCTCTCTGCTCCCCTTGACTCCCCCAACACACACGTTTTCCTGCAACTCCCTCAGGTGTCAGCTTTAATAGCTGCTGAGAAGAGGCTCCCCTACTATTCTTTCATAACACCTTAGTTTCCTTCATTAAAGCTTACTGATCTGTAATAATATAATTTTATCTGTGGGATTAATGGTTTGCTATCTGCCCCTCAGAACTGGGAATTCTCACTTCTTGGGCAACCCTCTTGTTGCATGGTGTCGCCAGCACACAGCACAGGGCCTGGTAAGTAACAAGGGCATAATACTGCTTAAACAAATGAATGAAGAAAAAAAAAAAGCCCAGTAAGGGAAAGATAAAAATCAATGTTAATCTTAAAACCTTACTACAAGCTAGATATTTCTTGGGTTCAATACAATTACATGATGGGACCCAGCATTCCCATTTTACGACTAATCATTGCAGTGGTCAAGACATGGGTTCTGGAGCCAAGGAGACTCAGAACCAAATCCCAGGCCCACTCTTTCTCGAGCAAGTCAACTGACCTCCTTGGCCCTAAATTTCCTCACTTATGAAAGGTAGATAAAAACAAAAACCATGTTAGGATTATTGTGAGACCATGATGTGACTAATCACAGAAGGCCATCAGCACAGGGTATGGAACACGGTAAGTGTTCGAGAAGTGAGCTGGGTTGGGAGAGAAGGCAGGTTGCTTCCCTCTGGCCTCACCTTCCTCTTATTGAGCTCCAGGGCCTGGCTGCGCAGTGTCAGCTCCTTCTCTACGCCCCCAAGGCTGCCTTGCAAGGCCCGTTCTTTTTCCTCCAGTTTCTGCACAGTCAGTAGCTGGGCATCCACCTAAGGACAGAGGTAGGGACTCAGTGCTGAGGAGCTCCTGCCTCTCCAGCTCCACCCAAGTCCAGGGGAGCCATACCTGGGACTTGAGGCCAAGAACTTGCTCGCCCAACTCATCCTTCTCCTCCCGCAGTAGCTTGTGAATCTGGTTGGCCTTGATCCGCTCTGACATCAGCTTAAAGTTGGCATCATCCTTTTCCCGCAACTGCTGTAGCAGCCGTCCATTCTGCTCCTGCATGTCCTCAAAAGCCTGCCCTGTCACATCCATCTCTGACAGCAGAGCCTCCTCCTCCTGCAGCAAGTGGGTGGGGATGAGATGGAATGTGCTAGGACAGGTCAACACAGCTGTACCCACAGGAAAACATGGCTGAGAATCACGGCATGAACCCGCGCCACCTGCTAGAACACCCAACAGGAGCTTAAGGAATCCCAACCTCCAGAAGCAAGCAGAACAACAGTGGGGGTCGCACCTGCTTGGTGGCACCCAACTTGCGCTGCAGGTGTTCTATCTGCTCCTCTGCCTGCCGAATGCGCCGCAGGGCATCCTCATCTGCAATCTTCTTGCTCTCCCTTCGATCCCTCTCGTCCAGTTCCCGGATGCGGCTCCGCAGTTCATCAACCTACAGCCACCAGATAGAGGGAGCACTCTTGTCACTGCCCCCTGCTGATCTAGGATTCTGCTCTGGTCAGAACCCCTTGGGGCCATCTCTGCATGCTCCACGGGCCCCACCTGCCCTCACCTCAGCCTTGGCCTTACGTTCGGCTGCCATGAGCTGCACCTTATCCCGTTGCTCCTTGGGTGCTGACTTGTACATGTCTAGGAGGAGCTTCATCTCCTTCTGGCTTTCCTGTGCCTTCCTGGGGGAGGCACAGAAGGCAGGCTTGGTAAGTCAGGCTGGAGGCCACTTGGTAGGGGTAGAAAGGAGACAGGAATAAGGCCTCACTTGAGCTCTGCTCGGAGACCTTTGAGGAGTTCTGACTCCTTCCTCTTCACCTCCTCCACTTTGGCCTTCTCCCGATCAGCCCTTGAGAGAGCTGAGGCCACAGCTGGGGATCCTAGGCCAGGCCCTTCCCGCTCCCGAAGCTCCCGCTTGGGCCTAGCCTCAGGTTCTCGGCCCCGGGAGGAGGGGCCCTGGGATCCCGGGGTTACAGCCTGGACATCTTCCTCAGAGGGGACCAGCTCCTCCTTCTTCACTGAGGTGGTGGGAGTGGTGGTACAAGGCACTGAAGCCATTTCCTTTCTGCCATCAGGGAAACTGACAGAGCCTGGCCCACCCTCTTCTTTCCCTGGGGCTGGGGCACTGAGGCTGGAGTCCTCCGGGTGGCCCGGGTTGGGGATGGAGTGGGTAGAGCCACTGGCCTGGGCCCGGAGCTGCAAAGACAGAGGGAGCACAGCACTGAATTGAGACAGTGTTCACTGGGGTCTAGCCAAGGTTTTTTTTTCCCAACCAGTCCCCTTCTCACCTTGCCAATCTCAGCCTGCACTTCCCGCAGCTTCCGCTTGTACCGCTGGGCATCCCCCTTTAGCTGGTGGTTGTGGTTTTGGAGGCTGCTGATTAGATGGCGCATTTCACGGTTGATAGGCCCTAGGGGGAGGGTCAGGAACTAAGGGGTGGAACTGGCCCCTAAGTTAGGGGCCCAACCCTCAGTGAGGGAAGAGGCAGAGCCAGAGCTATCACTGCCATTATGGAGGAAAGACGAACTCAGGCCTCAGAGTGTGATCTCATCAAAGTAACAAGGTAGACTTGAAGGAAATCCACTCAAGAGAAACTCTACATTGCCTAATTGTGTTATTCCCACTAATGCAGACTTTTGAAAATATTTCCAAATTTCCTTCAGGAACACATACCTGCAACATTTACCAAAGTAAGTTAGTTCATTTACTTCAGATTTTTAAACAAATATCTTCTCAGTTACCTTTTCCCGGCCTCCCCACTCCAAATTGCAACACCCTTTCTCCTAATACTTTTTTATCCTCCTTCCCTGCTTTACTTTCCTTGTTGTGTTTGTTCCTATGTAAAATACACATTCTATTTTCTTCTTCGTTGTCTGTCCTCCCTCATTACAACTCTGTTCCACAATGGCGGGCATTCTTTGTGTTCTGTCCATGGGCACAATCCCAAAGACTAGAACAGGGCCTGGTTCACAGGTGGTGGTCAATAAATCTTTGAAAAGTGAGTGACTATTTCTAAGAGAAGACATTCTAAGGCTAGAGAACCACAGATGGGGCCAAGAGCACACGTTCGGGCTGAGCTGGCTCCATCAGTGGCCTCAGCTGGCTGTGCCTTGAAGCCAGGTGGTGTGATCCCTATTTTCCACAGGGAGATGAAGCTCTAGGAAAGAAAGGGCTTAACCTCCTGTATCTGATTAAGTAGCAGCCCCACACCAGGGCCCACCATCTCAGGTAAGGCCCCACTTCCACCCTGTCCTCACCACACACCTACCTGCCTGCTCATTGGCTGCCAGATTCTGTTCAAACTCGATGCGCAGCATCTCATACTCCTTGCGTACCTGGGCCAGTGTGTCCTCCAGCTGGATAACTTCTGTGCGTAGCTTCTTCTGCAGCCCCAGCTCATCACTCTGGGGGTTGAAGCATTTAGGACCCACATAACACCCTAGCCCCCTGGCAAAACCCTCCCTTCTTCCTTTGGTCTCAGGCCTTAGTGACTTAGGAAGAATTTATTCCCAAGGGACCCTGGCAGGACACAAAGCCTCTTTAAAGCCCTGGAACACTGTAACTCTGAGGGTCTACCCTATTCCTGTTCCTGGACCATACCTCCATGTGCTCAATGTGTCTCAAGTGGGAGTTCTTGGTGGCCAGCAATAGCCCCCGGGCCTCATCCAGTTGGGTCTTCACTTGCAGTGATTCATTGTAGAGCAGCGAGAACTGGGCCTGCAGCATTCGGTACTCCCCCGTCTCCCGAACCACTTCCTCAGGGAGGCTCCGTAGCGCCACCTAGGGGTGGGGATGCCCAAAAGTGATCAGTAAGAGGACTTAGGGCTCAGCCCCTACCTTGCAGGCTCAGGCCTCTCAGCCCCAAACACAGCCTTACCTTGAGGCGCTCATTGGTCCGCACAGCCCCCTGAAGTTCAGCCTGCAGCTTCTCTAGCTCTGCCATGCGACTGTTGGCCAATTCCTGGTTTTCTTCCAACTCCGCATTCAACATCTCAAACTGTGGGGTGAGAGCACCATGGGAGGCAGGGCCAGGCCAGGAATCATGCTTCCCTCATATTTCCACCATATACCCCATCCATCCAGCTCCCTTATGTACAGCAATGGATTCTGAAGTCCCAGGGACAAGCCAGACCCAAGCCAGACTCCCAGGCAAGTGGGAGAAAATTTAATACTGCACAGTCAGAGATGGGAACCAACACTCATAACTGACAAAGAGTGAGGGAAGCCTTCCTCAAGGACCTGAAAAATGAACTGAAGTAAAGGGAAACAGTACTGTGACCCCCACAGCACCAAGAAAATATGCAATAACCCAGAGGCAAGAGAGCCAAGGCAGGACAGGGAAAGACAGTGAGTTAATGCACCCTCTCAGTGAGACCCTTCCTCAGCCACCCCATGACAATGCCAGCTGACTCCAACATAGTTCCGTTTCTTTCTTTCCTAAGTTTTTCCTTTGTTGTAACTATGACCAACTGATACGTCACTTTGCTTACTTTTTGTCTGTTCCCCCAACTAAAATCTAGGCTCTATGTAAGCTTTGATTTTTATTTATTTTGTTCTCCGATATGCCCGCTCCCTAGCACAGTGCCTGACATTTAGCAATCAGCAATTATTTGCTGAATACATACATGAACGAATGAAAAAATAACAATGTGAGTGACAGGTGACGGGGAAGAGCCTCAGAGACTATGAGCAGATGTTTGTCCTTAATTCTGAGGCTAATTTCAAGGGGGGCATAGAGAAAAGATTATGGGAGAGATTAGAAAGAATGAAGTCTGCTCACCTTCTGCATGCTGAGTGTGATCTGGCCCCCCTGGAAGCCTGATGAGCTCCCAGACACATAGTAGCCAGAGTTGAGCTGTGGAGAGGAGAGAGACAGAGAGGTGGATGGGAAGGGGAGAACCTAGGGCTTTACCCAGCCCTGGCTCCATGGGACCCAGAACTCTTAGCCTCACCTGCTCCAAGGCCTCCGCCAGGTGCTTATTGAGCTTTTGCTCACGTTTGCGCAACTTCTCAATGTCCCACTGCAGGTCCTCTACTGTTGTCTCCATCTCCAGCACCTTTGTTTCTGCTGATGTCACTTTATCCTGGAGCTCAGAATACTGGAGACAATGAAAGGAACAGATGCTTAGACGAGGGGTCCTGGCTCCAAGGACCTCGGGTGCCCATCTGACCCAAATTCTGCCCTGGTTCTAAACCCAACCGCAAAAGCCCAATTCCCACCTCCAGTGAGATGCGGTGGTGCTTCTCCTGTAGCTGGGTGGCCAAGTCCTGTAGCCGCCGGTTCTCACGTCCCAGCTCCCGGGTGCGTACCCGAGCCACCTCGCTGGGGGGCTCACTGTCCCCTGGGAAGGCAGGACTTGGTTAAGAGCCAAGTCCAGGGCAATGGGTCAAAGTACCAATTCATTCTGGAGTCTGCTATGTGCTCAGTGTGATCCACCAGCTGTCTTGCCAATTTCTCATGACAAAGCCAGGAGTCTTTACCCTACTGTACAAAAGACGAGACTGGCTCAGAGAGGAGAGCCATTTGCTCAAAATGCCTAGGCCAGAATGACACCTAAGACTGGGAGAAACCTGTCAGTCTGCAAAGCCTGGGCACTTGCTGCTATGCCTTGTGGATCAGCAACTGCCACCAAGATTTGTGCAAAGTGCTCCAAAGAGGTCTCCAGCCAGAAGAGGGTGGCCTCACCAGCTTCAACAACTCCTCCAACTATCTCTCTAGCGATCAATTCCAGGAATCAAAACAGGATCTCCCATCTACAACATAATCCTTCCCTTGAGAACATGACTGACTTATTCCTTGGGGAATTGTGGCTGCCTGTGGGCCAAGGGCATTGATGAGAGAATATAACAATGCAAATGAGAACGGACACTCCTGGGGTGGGGGCACAATGAACTAACCTCGGCTGTATACTCGTTGACAGAGTTCCTCCACCCGACGCTGTAGGCGGTCTGAGGCCTCTACCACACGGGACACAGCTGCCTTGGAGAACTCCATCCGGCCCTGCAGCTGCAGCTCCACCTCCTCACTACTGCTGGCACCCAGAGCCACCACAAAAGCCAAGGCTGGCTCACTGAGGGGTGGCCGCAGCTGCACTGGCAGAGACTCTGGGAGGGATGGACAAACCCTTATGAAGACAACAGCACCAGTTATCACCTCTCTGTACCAAGCTCCAGAATGAGCCCTTCAACACTATTGCTGAATCAACATAACCAACACCTGTAAGTACAGTCAGCCCCACCACGAAAATGAAAAAAGTGAGGTTCAGAGGGAGTAACTTCCTCAAAGCCACAGAACTCCCAAATCACTCAAGAAAGCCTTGTCTGCTTCCTATCTAAATTAGAACCACACTGTGTATACATACACTAATCCCCTTTGAGGAACCTCTGCAGTTTTTACTTAAGGCTATGATCTCTTTCCTGATGGCAGGGGCAGTATTTCTTTTTGGTTATTTTTGTCTCCTTCAGGCCAAGTATATATAGTTCACACTCGTTAATACTTTTTTGAACTAAATGAGTGTCAAAACATGAACTACACTATGAACCAAGTCATGAACATTCTAAAGCCTGTGTTCTTACCCAATGTGCTTTGCTGCCCAAACTGAAACTAACTTTGTGTGTGGGAGGGGAGGCAGGGGATTCAGGAGCCTAATATCAAATTCCCCTCCTCTCTAACACCTTTCCCAGAATTTAATTAAGCTCCCCAGATCCTAGGGCTCCAGCCCTACCCCTCAACTCTGACGTCCCTGGCTCTGTGGGAGGGGTCTCATCACGTGTCAGGCCCTCCTGGGTTCCAGGCGCCTCTGTCCCTGAAGACAGCTCCCCCTGGTTCTCATGGTGTCGGAGAAGGGCTTCCACAGTTTCATCCAGCTGGAGGAAGAAAGCACCAAAAATGTTATGAATCCCTCACGTGCTTTCCCAGCATGATAATCCTTTCCCAGCATAGAAGTCTGAGGACTGGCAGCTGGATCAAGGCCAGTTCTTGGAAAGTAGAGGGACATCCACCTGGGCCCAGTAGCGATTGACAATGAGGAGTGTGGCATCATCTGTGGCCTGACGCTTCTCCAGCTTCTCAATTCGTTCTCGGAGTTCATCTTCACAAGCCTGCCGCTGTTCCAACCGCTCTGCTAGTTTCTTGTTCTTGAACTGCAGAACCTTCAGGTCCATTTCTTCCTACCAAAGAAAACGAAGAGGCTGAGTAGAGGGGCAAGCGGGGCCCAAGGACCAGAGAAAGAGACAGAGAAAAGCAACTAGAATAGGTGTAAGAGGGAGGTATCCTCAAACTCCTAATAGGATTTTAAGAGGCTCAGGCAACCAAAGAAAGCATCTTGGTTGTGAGAAGGATCACACTATGCTTCTGCCTCTTCAAGTCTTTGACAAATCACATCCATATGGGAACCTGTTTTCCTATCTGTAATGGGAAGGCAGACGTCATGTCCTGGGTTTCCTTCAACAGAATAATCTGTAAAGTGGATCCTGCGAAGCTTGGGGAACTGGGAATAAGGTTCTGGATGATTTGGGTGGAGAACAGAGATGGGAGGCTGGCAAATTATAAGAGCTGGGGCAGGAGCCCACTAACCGTGGAAGAGATGCCTCCAAGCCGAATGGGCTCTATAAGCGTGGTTGTGGTCTTCTCCTCACGGTTCAGCTTTTTCTCTGGGGGCCCCGATGCCCCGTCTCCAGCGGCTCGTTTGTTGCCGGGCCCAGACATGGCTGCGGCGGCAAGGTGCAGCCCAGGGTCTCCAGAGGGACGTCAGACAGGCGGAGGCGGAACTTCCGTCACCTACATAAGAGAGCAAAGTTGTCGAAGCTGCCGGTGCTCCGCAGGCCCGAGCTCCGCACCCGCTCCCGTACACACCAGCCCGATCCCCGCCCCCGCCTGCCCATGGCCTCTCACCGGCTGCAGGAACAGCCTAGCACCGCCACCTTGGACCTCACCGGTCGGCGCCAGCCTCCCCAGCATAGAGCGCAGGCGCCCGAGGCAGTGCCGGATGTGGCGAAACTCCATTTCCTGTTTCTATTGGTCACGCCTTGTCCCGCCTCTCGGGAGCAGTTTGGTTTCTCCCCGAAGGCCTCCTCTTTCTCTCGGCGATTGGCCAGCGTTTAGTTCCCGTAGTAACTGACCTCACACTTCACTCCCGAGCCCTGACATCGCCTGCCTATTAACACTTTGAAGAGAGGGCACGGGGGTGGGGCCTGCAGCTTATTACGCACGCACACCGCCCTCTCACTGATTGGTGAGCGTCCTTTTTTTCCTTCTTTCCCGAACTCCCTTAGCAACGGTCGCCGCTGAGACTTAGGGAGACGTCCCCCGCAGATTGGCTACGCCAGGCTCTCTGCGGCGTAGATTGGCTGAAGCGTCGCTAGAGGGCCAGGCTTGGCCGTCGCTGCCGGAGAACAAACTATCCCAGAACCCAGGCGGAACAGAGTCTGTGGTGACACGGCGGAGCAACGAGATGATCCGCCAGAAGTCCAGCCAATTCCTGGGCCTGAGGATACAATCGGAACTTCAGGAGGCCTCCGACTTACGGCGGGAACCCGAGAAGGACCTCAGCTCAGTCAATGAATCTACTACGCCGACTGGAACAGGTGTGCGGACTGAGTCCGGGACCGCGGCTTCGGTGGAAGAGGATGAAGATCCTGCAGCCAACTTGTTCCCGGTGAGGTTGGGAGAGAGTGGTCCGCTTCGGAAGGTTTCTAAAAGAGCTCCCTGGAAGGGCGCCACTCGTCTTTTGTTTACTAACGTCCAAACGTTTCCCGGGCTGCCTTGGTGAAGAGGCAGGGGTGTGTGACCCCGATTGTTAATATACTCAATAATACTTAGGGCCTGCTGAAGCCTAGCCCAACGGCGTTCCTCATAGTCCTTAGGATGAGAAGGCAAGTTTGCACGTTCTCAGACCTGCTGGACATTCGCGACAGGCCAGGGACTAGAGAGCAGGGACAGCACAGCTCTGCCTTTCCCAACCCACTTTCTCTCCGCAGCCGCCGTTGCCCCAGCCCCGGATCTGCATGTGGTGAGTGTGAGGAAGACTTGGAGGAAAGTTACACTTCACACTTGTATTATTCCTTTAGTGCGTCCCCGACAGTCCTGTCACACAGCCAGGGCACCCCCATTTTGCAGATGAGGAGACCAAGGCCCAGAGATGCAATTCCCCAAGTGATTAGAAGCCAGCAGTCCTGCCTCCCCAGCCCAAAGAGGTTGTGTGAGAAGAAGAGAACCAAAGACTGAGGATATAAAGGAAATATCATAGCTATGGGGCACTGAGGCCCACAGGGGGAACTTGCCGAAGGTCATATGGCAAGGGAGTGGCAGAGCAGAGAAAAGAACCAAAGTTTCCTAACCTTAGGCTTTATAAGTGAAAAGGACCATAAAAGTTCATTTAAGCCATTCCCCTTGTTAAAGATGGAGGCCCAGAGAGGGAAATGACTTTCCTAAGGCTACACAGCAAGTTAGTGGAAGGGCCAAACACCAAACTCCGGTCTGGTTCCCAATTAAATGCTCCAGGCCTCATAGCCCTGCCATGAGACAAATGCATGATGACCACCATCTTTTCTCCTCTTTTCCTGACAGGAAGTACCTGGACATCCACTCCATGCACAGGCTGGAGAAGACAGCCACCACTGAAGAGATGAGGGAGTATGGGGGTAACAGGGAGGGGGAAAGAGCTAGCTCTTGGGGAAGGCTGTGGGGGGTGGGCTTGGAAGGCATGAGGCATGTCTACCAAAGCATGTGGGGCACTAGTGTGGAGTGGTAAAAGGAGGTTCCAGTTGTCATTTGCTCCTTTCTTCCTCCCTCCCTCCCAAGGGTGCTGGCTGAGCTGCTAGGACTAGGCTGTCCTAAGCAGAGCCTGAGGGATGCCATCACCCTGGACCTCTTCTCCTATGCACTTCTCTTCTGCCGCCAGCAGGGCTTCTCATTAGAACAGACATCAACCGCTTGTGCCCTGCTCCAAGATCTTCACAAGGCCTGTGTTGGTGAGAGGAGGTGACTACCAGAGAGAGGGTTTGAGCCCAGAGGATGGCACAAGTGACCATGGGAAGTAGAAGTAGGGGAATTACCACCTGGAATCTTTGTTCTGTCGTTACTAGCAGTGTTATTACCACACGTTATTTCAACTCTGAAACTCTCCATTTTCTTATCTATATAATAAGACACAGCACTACTTTATGAGGCTGTTTAGAGAAATACTATTATATAATATGTGCTAATATATGTATAATGCTCAATAAAATATCTCCTAACCACATCTACCCCCTCACCTTATTCCTGGAACTGATTTTCTTCAGAACGTTTGACAAGAGCTGAAATTATGTATTTCTCAGTTTATTGTAGGTCATTTCCACTATAAGCTTCTTAAGGGCAGGACCTTGTCTGTCTTGCTCAGTGCATAGAACAGTGCTCAATATGTGGGTACTCAGTATTTGTTGAAATTATAACAATCAGGACTTAAACCTAGATCTGTCCACCCTTCTAAAGCTCATGCTCAATAAAGTAGCTGTTTAGTGAGTGAAACGAATGATTGTCAGGGAGAGGACTCATTGTCACATCTTGCTTTCCCTCCCAGCAACCCCCTTGGGCAACGTGGAGGAATGTTACCGCTACTTCACCAGTGTTCTTTTTTGCCATGGAGTCAGGGTCAGTTCCCTCTTCACTGTGCTCCAGACAAGGGCTAGCCCAATCTCTTACCCTCTCCTCACTCACCCTCATCTTCCTCTGAAGGCCACAGTGGGCGGGCTCTCCCTGCTTCTGATGCTGGGCACTTGGAGAAAAGTCCAGGGCTTCTAACTCCTAATCATCCCCACAGCGGCCCCCCTTCAGTATTGACCTCTTTAAGGAGGAACAGCTGCTGACCCTGGCCGATTATGTGGTCAACACCTACTTCCGACACTTCAAGCTCTACAAATATGTCTTCACGCCCCAGGTACTGGGCCACAGACTAGAAGAGGCCACTCCTCAAGCTCCCCTTTCCCTCAGTGCAGATGCCCTCTTCCTCCCTCTTCCCAGGTGCGGCTGGATCTATCTTTAACTTACATGGGACTCCAGCCACCCAAGCTCTGGCCAGAAGATGAGATGGGTAAGGGAGAATGCCATGACTGGGGCTAGGGCTAGGCTGCGGCTGAGCTGGGGCTGATTTTGGGGCTGAAGCCTCTTTCTCCTTCTGGCTTGCAGAGAAAAAAGAAGGTGAGGCGGTAGAGGAGCAGGCAGTAACCCCAAAGGAGGAGATACCAGAAACAGTGGTCCAGACAAAGCAAGAGCCAAGTAAGGATCTGGAGGGGGTAGGATCCCCTGTGACTTGAGGCAGATGTAAAATTAAGGGTTTTAGGCCATATCAGGGCTTCAGACTTTTTGTTTTGGTCATGATGTCCTTTCTCCAAATGATTCCTAAGTCCAAGATGACAGATAAAGCAGAGCTGCTGTGCTGTGAGGCAGGAGCTCCAGAAAGAGATGATTATAAAACCGATGACAATAACAGCCAGCACATATTTGGCAAACCATGTGCCAGAGAGGCCCTGTTTTCAGCATTTTACAACTGTTAACCCATTTATTCCCCCTCAATCCTAGGCACTAGGTGCTATCACAATCCACATTTTACATAGGAAGCTGAGGCACAGAAAAGTTAAATCACCTGCCTAAGGCCACACAACACTAAGCAGCAATCCAGGAGGTCGAGCATAGCCACTCTACTCACCTCTTACCAGGACTGGCTGAAATTTCCTGAACTGAAGTATCACTGCGCCTGTGCAGCCCTCAGAATTTTGGAGGTTGTGTTTGCCCAGTAAGGGGCAATCCCTCAGCCCCAGCAGCCTCTCTCCTGACATGCCCCTTCTTCCATGCCTCACAGGCCGGGTCTCCAACCTCCAAGCCTACATCAAGACCCAACTGAATGAGGAGCTAAGACAGCTCCAACAGCTGGTGGGAGAAAGGCTCAAGGCCAGCGAGGAAAGACTCAGCAGCAAGTTAACCACACTAGAGCAGTCCTTCCAGCCACCTCCCAGCAAAGGCAAGAACAAGACCAAGTGACCCCAACATTTTCCCCAATAAAAGTCTGGGCCAGAATGGCCCCCTCCCTGCCCCTGCTCCTAAGCACCTTTTGGACTTCCCTGCAAAAGCCAGACACCAGACATGGGGCACTGGCTCCCTGGTCCGCAGCAGATTTTATTGCATAGGCAGCACAGGCAGCACGGACAAGGCCCGGCTTGGCATTCTGAGTGGCTCCCTTCCACCTCAGCTCTCAGCCCAAAGCCCTGACTGGTGGGGGCAGGTGTACAGGGCTGGTCTTCATGGTAGTACGATCAGTGGTGGGCCTGGCCAGAAACGGGGGATGGGAGGGGCCTGAGGCCAGAGCCCAGAGGGGATGGAATGATAAAGATTCTCCTCCTGGAGATTCCTGCCTTCTGGGATTCCCCAGGGCTGAGGTGCTAGCCCAGCACCACCATGGCATCAGCACCAGGGATAGTAGCTGAGTCCCCCTCCTCTTCAGGGCCCATGATGGGAAAAGGCCCAGGGGGCTGGTGCTGGAAGAGGGCTGCTCGGTTCTGCTGCTCACCCTTCTTCACCCAGTGCCCATAGAGCCGGAAGGCACAGCTGTCAATGAGGCGCCGCACTGGCCGCAGTGCGTAAGGGTCCCTCAACAGTGCACTCTTGGTTAGTGGTCGTACACGGTGGGTGCTTAAGGCCACTCGTCCAGCAGCCAGCACTGTCCACACTGCCACCTGGGAAGGAGGGGCACAGTGTGAGCTCCAGTGGGGCATCAGTCCCAGGAGAAAAAGCATGGGACAGAGGAGCAGGCCCAGCCCCTGTCACGCTTAGGCTTACCCGGAACCGCTGGCGGGGTGTGAGGTTCCAGGATCGGCTTCCTTCACAGCGTTCAAAGAAGGGGTGCTGTAGGGCCTGCTCAGCTGTCAGGCGTTCCTCAGGATCCACCTGCAGCAGCCTGGAGATCTAGGGGAAACCCCAGAGCATGAGTGGCAGCTCTTGGGCCTCCCTCCTTACCTTCTCAGGGCCCCAGCTCACCAGGTCTTTGACGGTATTTGAACGGTCATCCCACTCGGGTGAACTAAACTGGTACTGGCCCTCCATGATCATGCGTAACATCAGGATCTGGCGTCGGTGCCAGAATGGTGGTGAGCCAGCCAGGAGTGTGAACAAAATCACCCCACAGGCCCAGCTGGGGAAGAGACCAGAGTCAGACAGGACTAGGTAATGGGCAAACATGTTAAAGGACAGTACACAAAGAGGCGGGGAGACCAGAAACTCACAGGTCGACCTCCTTGCCATAGCCTGGGTGGGTTTCATCCATAGAGCACTTGAGGATCTCCGGTGCCAGATACCCAGGGGTCCCACACAAGTCTGGGGAGAGAGGACTGAGATTGATGGGATGCTACCAGCCCCCTCATGGGCCCTTAACTGTACACCTCTGCTGGAGCCCCCACGCTGCCAGGGCCACAGGTGTTGCCATTCTGTTCCTGCCTGCCCTCTGCTGAGTCTTAGCTCTAGACCCACCCCTGCTGAACAACTCAAATACCCAATGCTCCTGGTGGCCTTGTTGGGGAAACCTGACTTGGACTGACTTCAAGGTCCTACCTAACCATATTTGTCTTCTCCAACCATCTAGCCAAGCCAACCTACCCACTCCTCACACAACTTGTTACCATGTTTTTACATACCTAACACACAGAAAACAAAACTTAAGTCTTTTCTGCATTCCTTTTTGCCCAAATCTATTCCTCCTCCTGTCATCTTTTCTTTGGTTAGTAGAACCACCACTCAAACCAAAGCGAACAAGAGGGAATAGGGATTTCTTAAAGCACATGTTGGTTAAGTACCTTGTTTAAATCCCTTCCCTGGCTCCCCATTATGGCCTCAGGATCTAGACTCCTGCTGCACAGAACCCTCCATGACTTGATCCAAGCCTCAATTTTTAACTGCTTCTACCACTTTCAGACACCAATTCTTCTATCCCAGCAATTTCCAAACTGTGTTCCATGGCATACTTCCAAAATAGGCCTGAATTTAAAAATGACTCTTTGAGGAAATTCATTCCTATGCCAAGTATTTAAGAATGCCTACCATGTACCAAACACCATACTAAACACAGTGGTGAATTAGATGGGCCCTTACCAAGCCCACTGTCTACCAGAAAGCAAATGACAAATAATAGAGTAAAAGGTGTGTCATGTAGGGAGAAGATATCAAGAACAAAATGCAGGGGATCTAGAATTACCAAAGCCAAGGTGGAGTGGGCAGGGGCAAAGATGACTCCAGAAGGGGGTAAAGTGAATGTGGAAGCCCAAAGGGAAACAAAGCACAGCATCTACAAGACAGATGTGTAAGCCCACAGGTTAGGAACATGAGCTCTGGAGTCAGACTATCCAAGTTCAAATCCCAGCTACCTGACCTTGGGCAAGTCACCTCACCTCTTTAAGCCCATCTATAAACTGGAGACACCATCTCAAAGAGTTGTTGAAAGAATCTAGAGAAATAAGCCACGTAAAGACTTAATGTGGTGCCTAACTCACAGTAAATGCCCAGTTTATGTTAGCTATCAGTAAGTCTACTCTGCAAAGCCATGAAGAAAGAGAAGGGGACATACTAAAGGCTCTGAGGAGCCCCACAGTTGAAACTTGTTTTCTAATTGCACTAGAAATATTCCTGTCACAAGTATTGACACTGGGTAAGCCCGAGTCCCAGGGCACCAGGTGAGAAGTGCTGCCTGGACACATCAGGCTCCCTGGCACCTGAGCAGAACCCCATGGTCCTGTACCTCTGCCAGAACTCTAATGTGCAGCTGAGCCCTATCATCCCCTGCTCTCTCTTTTTCCTTCTGGGACAAGCCCAGACTCCCAAGGCCCAGCTCCAGAGCCCTCTCCTTTGTGGGCCCCTCCACCTGAATTAGGTGCTCTTCCTCTGGCCTTCCCCAGCATGGCCCCTTGCACACTGTGTGACACTATCTGCTCCCTTGTCTGTCTCCATCCTCCACAGGTCAGGAAGCCCACTCTGAGTTGCATACCAGGCTTTGTACCCAGAGGGTACAGAGGAAGTGCTCACTGACTTATCCCCTTTCCTTGGTACCTGGGACTCAATTGTCAGACCCAGCCAACAAGCCTCAGGCTGGGTCTCCTTCCCTCCCAAGCCTCTTAGGGGACCAGGTCCCCTCACCTCGAAGCTTCTCGCCAGGTTCCAAGTGGCAGGAGAACCCAAAATCTGAAAGTCGGATCTGCATATTGTCATCTAGGAGAATATTCTCAGGCTTCAGGTCTCGGTGCACAATGTTGTTGGCATGAAGAAAGCTCACTGCTTCCAGTAGAGACCTCATGACGGACCTGGGGAAGGTGTAGTCTCCTCCTCTGCTTCACCCTGCCCTGTCCCACTCCCTGCTCACCCCAGGGTACACAGGCTCAGCCATTACCTGGTTTCCTTTTCTGAGAGGGCCACCTTCTCTGTGAGATAGTCAAACAGCTCTCCCTTCCGCATCCTAAGGGATAGGAGGGGTTGGGAGGGAGGTGTACCTCACAGTGGGGGCTGAGAAGATAAGCCAGTGCCCATAGAACATACTTTGAAAGAAGCCCAGTTAAAGAGATTCCTCTGTGGATAAACTGAAGGGTCTCAAGAGAGAGTCCTCTAAAATTGAATTGGATGCCAGGGACAATTTGACCCAGTAGGTTGGCAGTTGAAATATCTGCACTATTTTATCAAGAATAAGTGCCTCTTTGTGAAAGTAGTTTATAGGAGGAGATCCCTGTTACCTAAGAATAACTACACTCAAAAAAGTCCTTTTGAAGTTAATCTATTTAGACCACGGACCAAAATTTCACAGTTAATAGTGGCAAACATGTTGAATGGACTTTATTTTTAATTTTGCTTATTTTATCTTGTCTTTAAAAATTGAGGTTAACTCCATCAATCTTTGAAGTGAAGAACACATCAGGCTTTGTTTTGGGGAGTAGCGCTGTTCTGCAAAGTTGCACAGAGGAACAAACACTTCCTACCTCCCCTGACTTCTGCAGAGGGTTGTTTCTCTATGAAGACTCTGAATTTTTTCCAAGGGCCTCTCTTAAAAATATGGTATTCAAATCATTCTCTTTTGAAGTACCTTTGCAACTGGTTTGCATTATATTGTACAGTTTCTGACATCAGATTCAGACCAGAAAAAGAACTGCTGGGCAGAGACAGACACCAGTGTAGGGTGTTAAACAGCAAGAGACTGGTGAGCAAGAATCTGTTTATAAGTGGTCACCTTACAGACACTCTCCTCTTAAAACAGCCTTTTCTTCCCTGCTAACCTTATAACCACGGGGGACTGAGACAGTGACCCATTATATTTGGCTGGTCATGATTACTCTTGAAGAACTTGCCTCAATCAGGGCACTTGGGAAAGGGGCCAGAGCCACAGGTAGGGCAGGCAGGGCCTAGCTAGAGCAGAGGAAGGTGTGAGCAGAGTGGTCTACAGCCCACTGTGCTCTAAGGCTGGGCCATGCATGTTGGTGAGGAGGAGGGTTCTCATATCAGGGCAGGGAGATACTCACAGATCAAACACCAGGAACATGAAGCTAGAAGACTCGTAGGAATCGATGAGAGTGACTGGGGAAAGAGGCAGAAAGGCAGAGACAGAGATGGAAAGGAGCGGATGCATGTTAAAGGGGCTTTCCACCCTGAGGCAGCAGTGGGCTGTTCCTGGGAAGGAAGGAGAACCACAGGCCACAGTAGGGACCCAAAGGCTGGCCATACTTTGAGGGGGAGTAGAGCCAGAAGGAAGGGAACAGAGGCATGGAGGCAGTGTTGGGGAAAGTGGGTTGTGGGCAGGGCTAGCAGAGGAGGTGGCTATCAGCTAACAGTAGCATGGAATGTAGCCTCACTGATGTGGGGGTGACCGGCGACCTGGCGAAGGATGTGAGTCTCTCGGCGTGTGGCTTCTCGCACCTCCTCCAGCTGCTCAGGACTCAGTCGCTCAGCTGTCACCTCCATAATCTTCACCGCGAACTCATGGCCAGTAGCTCGATGAACACAACGGCGGACCACAGAGCTCACTCCTCTGCCAGAGTCAGACAACACCCAAGTCATGGACTCCTGCTCTCCCATTTAAACACAGAGTGGAGCCTCAGCATCTGGATACCCACACACCAGATGCTGAAGACCCATCCAGACAACAATGCAACCAGGGTGGAGCTCACCCTGGCCTCATGCAGCTTCACTGTAGCCTCAGCAAGCAACCTGGGTACCCACAAGGTGCAATACGAAGCTCAAAGGAAAGGCGGCGGGGTCCTGGGTTCAAATCAGTCTGCGACACCCTCCATGGGTAAATCTTTTCCACACTGAGCCCTAAAATCTGCCCCTTGCCCTGGGATCCTCCAAGGAGAAAGTGGGAAAAAATTATGCAAGGCTCCCTCCAAATTATACTCACACTTTCCTGATAACCCCACCAAATCCCAGAGTTCCCCTATACAACCCAAGTGTCAGAGGCTCCAAACAAGTATTGGGCCACTGACTAGAAGACCAAAATTGAGAATTAGGAGACCTTAGTTTATGCTCCAGATTTGCCACTGATTAATCTTCAAGTGACCCATGGACATGAGGTGTCTGGGCTTTCACTTTGCCAGCTCTGAAACATGGCTAACAATACCGTCGAGGGATGTCAAAAGGTTTTAATGAGGTAGAGACAGGGAAGCCCATTTGGCATCGTAAAGAGAAAGTCATAGACGGGGATTCCCTTGCTTAGACTCTGTCACTGACTCCACATGACCCTACAAGTACCTTAGGTTAAGGTGTAAATCTCTCCAGAACCTGACCTCACATATTTTGAATGCTAGTTCTCTGACTGCCTTCACACAACCTTACTGCTATGCTCTCGTGGCCTCCTTGCCTTACATCAACTCCTTTTGCTTGGAATAACTCACCCACATCTGTGGTTCAGTCAAGAATTGCAAACTATCGACCTTCCAGCCACACAGCCCACAGATGTGTTCTGTTTTAGTCAGTGCACTATTCTTTACAAATCTGAACTCACTTATCTTAGAGGGGACAAGAACTCTCCAGCTGCCACTGTGCTCACCATTTACTACCATTTTACTCTTGGCCACTTCACAGTTTTGATTTCATGCCCAACCACTAAGGGCATCTGAGTTTGTGGCTCCTTGTCTAATTTTTAATCATCTTTTAACAAACCTCTGAGAATCTGCTGAAAGCTGGAGACCTCTGGCCCATACAACCTTTTTACAATTTCTGGGGGTTCAAAGACCCTCCAGACCATCCAGCTAAGAATCCCTGCTTTAAGACCTAAAGTAAATGATACCTCCACCAATTCTTTGTGTCTTCCCCAGGAGGAAGAGGCCATTCCCTTCTCTGGCACCCCATAGCATCTTACCTGTAAGAGCATTCACTCTTCATTAAGCCTTCCTACTGTGTACCATGACTATCTACATGGGAAACCGAGGTCTTCAGATCCAAAGCCCAAGTTCTTTTTACTGATATACCCTAGTACCTTGTTCTCTGACCACCCCTTAAATGTTAAGGCTTCCCCAGAATCCCATCCTTGGCCCTGTTTTCTGGCTATGTACACTCTCCCTCAGTAATCTTACCCACCAACATAACTTCAACCATCATGTCCAGATGTCTCCCTTAAGTGTCATGCTAACATGTCTCACTGAAGATCATTCCTGAGGGTCCTAGAAACATCTCGCTTTCATTATGAGCACTGAACACTTCATCTTCTGCTGATACTAGCTCCTCAATCCATATTCCTTAGCTCTATTAATGGCAATACCATTCCACTGGACTCCTAAACTAGAAATAGAAATCTTGGTACCATTTTTGGCTTCTCCCTCTCCTTCACAATCCACCACAACCAACCAGTCCAGTCCGTTCTGTACACCTTTCAAATCTGTTTCCTAGTAGTTCACCTCCACAACCACAACAGCCTCCTCACTGATCTCCCTGTTATCAATCTCAACCACACTACAACCCATCTGCCACAATGCTTCTAGAATTAGCATCTTAAAACAGTCCCAATCATGTCATTTGCTGCTTGAACACTTCCTAGCTTAAATTCTCTACTAAGTTCTAAGTGTTCTTCATTACTCAGCAGAGCCCTACAGCAATTGTTCTCTTTTTAAATGATAGACCTAATACTTTCAACCACCTAGTCAACTGCGGAATGTACTCAAAATTTCTTTCCATACTGCCTTCCTATTACTTACAAGATAAAAATCAAATACCAATTCCTTCATCTGTCATTCAAGGCCTTCACCAAACAGTCTTAGTCTCTTTTCAGCTCATCTCTGGCTATGACCCTGCTACCCAATCTTTGTTTCAGTGACCTGGAACTTATCACCACGTTCCAAAATGCACAAAGCTCTTTTAAAGCCTCAGGCCTTTATACATGAAGAAACTAGTACTCTGGGAAAAGTAATTTAGTGAGCATGTACAGGTACTTTAAAGTGCAAGAGAAACAGAAAAGACAGAGGAGAGAGACAAGGGATCATACCACCCCGATGATGGTGGGATGGGATGATAAGAACCCTACCCTCTGACTTGTCTTCTCCAAAACTGCTCTTTCTGTGCACTCTGGCAGTGGAACCACTGTTCTTGCCTAAGGGCTCTTCCTACCTAGCCTGTGAATCTATCTTACCTGATCCTGAATATCTGTAGCATCTCAGGACCTGGATTTAAGCTTTCCCAATACTGTCTCCCCTGGTAACCTCCATCCAGTCCCAAGGGAATTAAATATCAACTATGTGAAAATGACTCCTGCTAAACTGTCTCAAGCCTTGATTTCACTCCAGAATTCCTGACCCTAATAGCCTTTTTGACATCTCCAAGCAATATCCAAAAGGAGTCTGAACAACTCTAATGGTCACACCCCTGCCTGCTTTCCTGGCCTCAGCAGCATTCATCACAGCAGACCATGCCAACGTTCCAGAAGCACATTCTTTTCTTTTCTGTTTTTCTTTTTAACTCACAGATGGCTTCTCCTTAAGTTTTCTTTGCTGGCTCCTCCTCCTTTAACCCCTAAATAGTAACATGCCCCAGGGCCTGAGCCTAGGCTCCTTTCAGTTCTCTGTCACTATTTTCTAGTCAACTATATGCTGATGCCTCCCAAATTTATAGCTCTAGCTCAGCTCTCTCATATACTCACTTGACAGCTCCAGTTGGATATCTCAAACCTAACTTCCAAAATGGAACTCTTGACTTGCTCTCCCTAATCTGATCCTTCCCTTCAAGTGGTCAAATCTAAACCCTAGAAGTTATTTTTGTTTTCTCTCCTTTCCATCATGGTCCATATCCAATCCTTAAGGAAATTCCATCAATCTCCTTTCAAACCATCACCTAACTCTATCTGTTCTCTCCATCTCTACCACCACCAGTCTAAACCAACACCATCAATAGCTTCCTAATTGGTTTCTATGCTTCATTTTTGTTCCTCTCTCTCCATTCTCTAAGAGCCAGAATTATCTTTTTAAAATGCAGTAATACACCTGTACTGAGCACTTACTATGTGCCACGAAGTGTTCTAAGAGTATCTTATTAACTCTTTCCCTCCTCACAGAAGAAGGTAGGATCTATTTTTACTCACAATTTTACAACAGAGAAACTGAGGCACAGAAAGGTTAAGTTCCTAGCCCCCAAATCACAGCAATGTCAATCTGATCATGTTACTACCCTGCTTGAAACTATGAGTTTCACTAGAATAAAATTTAAATTCCTTATTATGGCTTAAAGGCCCCATACAATCTAACCTCTATTTACTCCAACTTAATTTTCTCCTCCTTGTTCCCCTTACTACATTCTAGTCACTATGATTATCTACCGATTTTATGAATAAGCCCTTTCCTGCCTTGACCTTTTGCAATTGCTGTTCCCTCTGCCCTGGATATATCTTGATTCAGCTCTCTACTTGTTCATTCAAGAATGAACAAGTCTCAGCTCCATTAATTACTCTCATTCCATCACCCTATTTATTTCTTCCCAGCACTTACATTGATCTTTATCTTGTTTTCCTGTTTATTATCTGTCTTACCACTAGAATATAAATTCCAGAACAGAAACCTTAGGAAACCGTTGATGAACAAATGTCATCTGTCACTGCTTCCACATGTGAGGCCTTCTTCCTTCTATCTCTGTATTCTGAACTCCTACTCATCCTTCAAGACCCAAATATCATGGCTTCTAGGAAGCGGTGGTTTTCTGAGCCCCCATAGCACCTTTTATAAAACCTGATACTTTTTTAATGCTCCTGTGTCTCTTTCAGATACTTCCTCTGGTGTACCTCCAGGGCTTAAACATCTCTTCCGTGTTTAGCTTTGTGCCTGCCACACAATAGGTGCTTTAACTACGTTTGTTGAACACATAAATGAATGAATTTGTGAAAAAGTGGAGGTTGACCCAAAATAAGAATCTAGTCACCGAATGTTCCTCGGTTAACCGCTGACCCCTCCCTCAGATGCGGCTGTGTATCCTGGCTAGGACGCGACCTCCCTGGGCCTCCGTTACCCTGGCCGACGCCTCACCTGCCAATGACGTCCTTGGGGTCGTACTTTTGGTAAAATTCCTTGGCAGCGGCCCAGTCAGGCAGCTCATCCTCTGACCCCACGTCCAGCGTCATTCTGTACGCGGTGGGGGCCTGTGTAGGGGAAACGGAGGGCAGTGAGGGCAGGGAGGCCCACGGGCTCTGAGAGGACGCACATCGCAGCTCCCGGACGCGCAGCCCTTGCGGCTGGGGCGCCAGGATCCTGGGGGCTGGGGACGGGGTGGGGGAAGGATCGGAACTGGGGAGACTCGAGGAAAGGGCCTAGGTAGCGGGAGGGGTGGCAGAACAGGGTCAGGGACGGGGGAGGTGAGAGGAAAAGGTACGGAGGAAGGGAAGGGGCACACTGGCAGCCGGCTGTTGCTGCGCAGGCGCACTTGGGCGGGTCCTGGGATGGGGCGCGGGGTCTCCGCACAGGCTTACCCGCAGGGGCGGGGTGAGAAGCCAGGGTCAACACGAGGTCGCTAGGTTTCGGGGTTCCTCTGTACTCGCTCGCCTTAGGCCCGGGCGGGGCCGGCAAACACGTAAGGCCCCGCCCCCATCATGTCTACCAATGACCAGCACCTCCCGAAAACTGAAGGTTCAAAAACCCTTCCAATTGGTAATTGGTAGTCCAATAGGAAGCCCAGAGTTCCGCGCCTGGCGCGGACGTTAGAGCTCAGTTACCTAAGGCTGCGGCGCTGGGGCGGAGCTTTGGGTGCGGCCAATCAACAATCGGCGTCTGCTTGGAGGCAGCAGAGGGTGGAGCTTGTTGACAGGTAGTGTTGAAGGTGTGGAGGAGGACCCGGAAGTTAGGTTTACAGAGACGCCTGACCTCTAGGTACGTTGTACGCGGGACCTGTCGGTTTGGACTTGGGCATGGCGCCTTCAGACTCCTCACAGCGTCCCTATCTGAATTCGGCTTTTTCATGTTAGCAGCTTAGTCCAAAGCCTTGAGAGGCAGACTCCAGCTCTTAAATGCTTCGAACACGCATCCTGGACCCTAACTTGGCCAACTTGGTGCGGACTGTCACTCAGAAGAGGCTCCCTCGTCCTGTGGCTGCTCCGACTCTTCAGTTCCTCCAGAGTCTAATGCTCACCGTCTGGGGTTATACATTTCCTAATCTTACATCACCCCCTTCCAAAAGCCTTGAGATGTATCGTACTCGTTCCAAGCCTGCCAGGTTGTGCGATTCGGCCAGGAGCGACTACACAAGCCTTCTCAGTGCCCAGCTAAACCTGGCATTCCCTTGGTTTTTTTTTTTTTTTGCTATTATTAATATACAATTACACGAGCAACAGTTACTAGACTCCCCCTATTATCAAGTCCCCACCACATATCCCCATTGCAGTCACCGTCCATCAGCGTAGAAGGATGTTATAGAATCACTACTTCTCTTTTCTGTGTTCTAAGGCCTTCCCCGTATCCCCCTACCCCATCCCGACCCCCGCTACATTATGTGTGCTAATTGTAATAGCCTTTTTCCCCCTTATCCCTCCCTTCCCACCCATCTTCCCCAGTCCCTTTCCCTTTGGTAACTGTTAGTCCATTCTTGGGTTCTGTGAATCTGCTGCTGTTTTCTTCCGTTTTTTTTGTTCTTATACTCCACATATGAGTGAAATCATTTGATACTTGTTTTTCTCCACCTGGCTTATTTCACTGAGCATAATACCCTCTAGCTCCATCCACGTTGCAAATGGTAGGATTTTTCTTTTTATGGCTGAATAATATTCCATTGTGTATATGTACCACCTCTTCTTTATCCGTTAATCTACTGATGGACACTTAGGTTGCTTCCAGTCCTTGGCTATTGTAAATAGTGCTGCAATAAGCATAGGGGTGCATCTGTCTTTTTCAAACTGGGCTGCTGCATTCTTAGGGTAAATTCCTAGGAGTGGAATTCCTGGGTCAAATGGTATTTCTATTTTGAGTTTTTTGAGGAACCTCCATACTGCTTTCCACAATGGTTGAACTAATTTGCAGTCCCACCAGCAGTGTAGGAGGGTTCCCTTTTCTCCACATCCTCGCCAACATTTGTTGTTGTTTGTGTTTTGGATGTTGGCCATCCTCACTGGTGTGAGGTGATATCTCATTGTGGTTTTAATCTGCATTTCTCTGATGATTAGCGATGTGGAGCATCTTTTCATGTGCCTGTTGGCCATCTGAATTTCTTCTTTGGAGAAGTGTCTATTCATGTCCTCTGCCCATTTCTTAATTGGATTATTTGCTTTTTGTTTGTTGAGGTGTGTGAGTTCTTTATATATTTTGGATGTCAACCCCTTACCGGATACGTCATTTAAGAATATATTCTCCCATACTGTAGGATGTCTTTTTGTTCTACTGATGGTGTCCTTTGCTGTACAGAAGCTTTGCAGCTTCATATAGTCCCACTTGTTCATTTTTGCTTTTGTTTCCCTTGCCCGGGGAGATATGTTCATGAAGAAGTCACTCATGTTTATGTCCAAGAGATTTTTGCCTATATTTTTTTCTAAGAGTTTTATGGTTTCATGACTTACATTCAGGTCTTTGATCCACCTTGAGTTTACCTTTGTGTATGGGGTTAGACAGTAGTCCAATTTCATTCTCTTACATGTAGCCGTTCAGTTTCTTCCAACACTTGGTGAATGTTTTTATATGAATATTTATTTTCTAAGCACTAGAGTAAGAGCAATGAAAAAGCAAAGTTCCTACTCTTGTGAAGGTATGGTCCAGCTAGAGGCACAGAAGGAATTCATTTAATCTTCTGACAAATGTCTTAAAAATGTCACACTGTGGGATTTCAACCATATAGGAGAAAAACGAATCCAAGTAACTTTTTAACAGAATCATTTGACTTTTATGCCATCGATCTAACTACAAAATAATTTCAAAGAAAAAGTTGTTTGGTAGTATAAATGGGCTAATTATGCTGAAATTGAGCAAGGGAATAAACATACTGAAGTTGGTCGTCAAGGTTCTAACTGTGGGAATATCGAATTTGGAATGGGGAAAGTGAACCTTATAACTGATTGAATTTGGAGGTATTTTTTAAAATAGGTAAAATTAGGTATTTGCTACGTCCAACCTCTCGAAGGACCTAGAAGCAGTAACATCCCAATAGAATGAGCACAGCTAGTGTCTTAACACTGGTTTCAAAGTAACAGTACCCAATAAAAGGAACCAGTATTCCTTGGCAGACAACAGCCAGTTCTCAGGCTGGCGCAGAGGAAGTAAAAGATGAGCATGAAATAATTAGTGCCAGAAAGTAAATGAAGAAAGATGGGGACTTACCAGAAGGACACAAGAACTAGGTTGAAGGGGTTTCCATTGATCAAAAGCATAGATAATAACAATGAGACTGAGAGGGCCATGAGGTGGCCTTCTGATGTGCTAGAAATGGTCTAATTAGCCTAGGTAGTAATTACACAGGTGTGTTCATATAAAAACATTCACCAAGTCATGCACTTAAGATCTGCTTTATATCTTTACTGTATGTAAATTGTACCTCAACAAAACATTTTAAGGAAAATGCCAGTAATGGATATAATGAACTAAAAGACGAGACCATACTAACACTAAAAATTGTAAATAAGTGAAGAAAAAGACTTTCTTCATATAATGCCAACTAATAAATATAGGCAGAATAACACATAACTGAAGCTCTTAACAACTGACTTGGGCAAAATAGACATTAAAATTATTGGTGAAAATTTGCTGGGGAACAGGCTATATTTACTGATTGCTTTTTAATTAAAATGGAAAAAAGTTATACTTACTTTGCAGAAATCTGACAGACACAACCCTTAACTAAACTGTCAATGTTACCATCAACAGTAAGGGCAAATTGACATCATGTGCTCTTGATGTGACATACTGAGTACACACAACTTACATATTTCTGCCAAAAATGCATAACCTAAATCCATTCATAAGAACCCAAATTGAGGAATATTCTACAAACTGGCCTTGCCTCAAAAATGCCATGAAAGGCAAAAATAGGAAGGATGAGAATCTACTAAAAATTGAAGGAGACTAAGGATATGGACAGCTAAATGCAGAGTATTCACACACTGGACCTAAAGCAGAAAATAAACTGGTATAAAGGATGCTATTGGAACTGGCAAATTTGAATATGGACTATATATTAGAATATTGTACTGATGTTAACTTCATGGAATTATATAATTGTACTCTAGTTATGTAAGAGAATATTCTTGTTCTTAGGAGACAGATTGTGTACTATTTAGGGATTGAAGGGCCTTCAACTTACCCTCAAATGGTTCAGCAATAATAGTATGTATATTTAGAAAAAATATAGGAATACCCCATTTTATTGCACTTCACTTTATTGTGCTCTGCAGATACTATGTTTTTACAAATTGAAAAGTTTGTGGCAACCCTATGCTGTCTATGGTGCCATTTTTCCAAGAGCATTTGCTCACTTCAAGTCTCTGTGTCATATTTTAGTATTTCTTGCAATATTTCAAACTTTTTCATTGTATTTCTTATGGTGATCTGTGATCAGTGATTATGACTTGCTGAAAGCTCAGATGATGGTTAGCACTTTTTAGCAATAAAGTTTTAAACTGAGGTATGTACATTGTTTTTTAGATATAGACTACAGTATGGTGTAAGCCTAACTTTTACACGTATGCACTGGAAAACCAAAAATTCATTTAGTTCCCTTGCTTTATTGCAATATTTGCTCTTTTACAGTGGTTGGAAACTGAACCTGCAATATCTCCAAAGTATGCCTGTATAAAGCAAATAGGTGAAAGGTTAAAAATTATAAATAATAAATCTAGGTGAAAAACACATGACTTAATTGTACTATTATTATTCTGCAGGTCTGAAATCTTTTCAAAATAAAGAGTTGAAAAATAGCAAGACCTCATCTAATCAGTTTGGGGGAATGGGATATTCTATTCAAGTAAACTTAAAGCAGATTAATCAAATATTTGCTGTGAAAAAGCTTCTGTAAAAATTTCTCTAAAACATGTTTCCCCAGGCAACAACTCACACCAATTAAATCAGAATCTCTAAGGGTAAAGCCCAGGCATAAATAATTTTTAAGGCTCCCTATTGGTTCCACTGTGAAGCCAAGGTTGAGAACTGCTGCGCTATATATGGCTTCTACCTATTGCTGTAAATTCTAACCCCTGGGACCAACAGATTCTGTTCACTTCTTCCTGGAGCACTTTGGAACACTGAAGACGACAATCATGTGCCTCTCCTTCCCCTTTAATCTTCTCTCTTCAGTGTGCAACATCCCTAATTCCTTTGGGTGCTCTGCTGGTCTCTGAGTTATGATCAAATAACCCCCAAATTCCATTCTAAAGGCAGGTCTACTCCAAGAGACATGTACAAGAACGTCCATAGCAGCATGACTCATAATATTCCCAAACTGGAAATATCCCAAAAGTCCACTAACAGAAAATGGACAACTTGTAATATATTCCTAAACGGTGTACTATACAACAACGAAAACTACAGCTACTCCAAATAGTGATGACTCTCACAATGTTAAGAAGCCAGACATACAAAGAATACATACGATTCCATTTATACAATGTTTAAATGCAGGCAAAACTAAAATACATTGTTAGGTCAGCCAGTAGTTACCTGTGAAGGAAGGGTGGACTAGTGATTGGTAGGGGTATAAAGGAGGCTTTGGAGTGCTGGCAGTGTTCAATTTCTTGACTGAGTATTGGTTTCCAGATGTTTGATTTGTGTTGATTTATTGAGCTGTGTATTGTTTTTGGACATTTTCCTGTATTGTGATATATCTCACAATTCACAAAATGTTTAAAATATGATGCCCAAGATATAGGATATGAAAATTCATTAATCATGCCAAATTCCATATACAGAGTGGTGGCTGCTATTATCCAACCCTTTCACTCTTCTCTCAACCCTGGAACCAAACTGCTGGGTTCAATCTCAGCTCCACCACTTACTAGCTGTGTAGTGTTGGGTAATGTGTGCCTGCTTTCTCAACTATAATATGAAAACAATGATCCTACTATTGAGTGATTGTGAGGACTGAAGGAGTTAAAAAATAGAAAGTATTAGAACACAGCCTGGAATATAGTGAGCACTTAAGAAATAAGTAGCTACTGCTACTAGTCCTCCTCCCTTCCTCCAGGGTCTCTGATGATGTGTCAGGGAGAAGCTGGGATCTTTCCAAGAAGGAAACTTCCAGAAGGAAAACGGGAGGAAAGAAATCCTTTCCTTCTCTTGGAACTCCTAGGAAGGGGGAAATGCAGACTTCTGCTATCGGTCAGATGTCCAGTCTGGTTCTCACCAAAGGCCGAGGGAAAAGCAGGGGAAGAACAATTAGACAGGAGCATTTCACCACTAAAGAAAGGTTTTTATTACAAAACAATTCTAATAAAATCAGGCCTGGTTTTCAACCCACCTCTGGGTAGAGGCCCCCAGGATGGAATAGGCTGGGGGGAAGAGGAGACAGATGGTAGGCACTGAAAGAAGAGAGCAGACTGATCTCCCCTCATTGGTCCCAGCTGCTGCCTCCTTATATAAAGGGCTAGAAGAGCTCTTCCAACGCCCTTTGAAAGGGGCACTATCCTTCCACCCAGGAAGGACAACTGCTGGCACTGGATCCTAGCAATACCACATTGCAGGATCCAGGAGGTCTCGGCTGATTCTAGGCAGAGGCCACCAAGAGTCATTCAGCCTGGGCGATGGCGTAGGAGAGCAGCCACAGAAGCATGGGACCCAGAATGAGGGCAGCAAGCCAGACAGCAAAGCTGGCCAGGATGAACCTCCGGGCCCGGGCCCCCCAGTGCACTGCCTCCTCGGACCGGCCTGCTTTATGCCGCTCTTCCGCCTGTGGGGGCAGGTTTTTGGTTAGGTTCTTCCCCTGCTTCTGCTCCAAAGTGCCCACTGCCCCACTCCAATCTCCCATTCCTGTCACAGCTCACAACCTCACACCCAAACCTTCTACTTTCCTTTCTAATTTCTATTGTTCATGCCTTGTCTGCAAAGTAAGGTAGTCACTCTGCTCTACCTAGTTTTCAGGGTGGCATTGTTAGCACAAAAGATCACATACAGGGAAGTACTTTTCAATTGTTTTATTCTCCATCCTTTTCTATTCATCCAAGATTCATTCAGAATTTGGAATTCCTGGAGTTTTTCACTCATGTCTAGACAACACCCCATTCTCATTAGCCCAGTGGGCCTCAGCTTTTCATCGAGGATTCTTTTTATGATTTTGCCCTAATGAAATCCAGAAATTCTTATGATGATAGGAAATACAGTTTCTGATTGTTAAAATGTGACTAGGGTTGAGAAAAATTGAGCTGGATGCTTAACATTAGCCTGTGTGGCCTTTCAAAAGGTACATGTGCAGTTTCTGTTAGATGTTTTGAAATGGTGAAGCCCTCTCAAAAACTCCATAGCTTCATCCCAAACTCTTACAGATGATTCTAATCACTGCACAGCTACCTCAAGTCTTGCCCCTTCCAATTCACCCTCCATGAAGGCCTTGAGAGCATATCTTACCATGTCACTCTCCCCTGCAAAACACCTTGAATAGCTCCCCAGTACTTTCAATATAGTTTTAACTCCAAAACACAGCACTGGAAGCCTTTGGATATGGGGGCCCTCTGACCTCCTCCCTCACTATTCCTCCCTGGTGAACTGATAATCCAGGTCTTTGTACATACTGTCTCCCTTACTGGAACGCCCTTTCACTCTTATTCACTCATCCTTTAAGGTTACTCTCCTGTCATTTGCCCTAGGATGCCTTTCCTCACCTACTCTATTATACACACATACCACACATATGTATTCTGTCTTAACTCCCAGAACATGCTGTGCTTCCCCTATCATAGTACTGATCAGCTGCATTCCATTTGTAATTATCCATTTTCATAGCAATCATTTTCATTGACTGTGGGCCCTTTGACCGCAGGAACCATGTCTTATTGTTTCTGGTACTAGGCCCAGAGCCGAGCCCTTGACAGGTACTTAGTAACTGTTTGATCAATGTAAATAGATCAAATATATGAAACTATTGCCTTACTATTCCCACCCCCATGGTCCCATAGGAATTGCATTCCTCACCTTGATGGCAAACGCAAGTGCCAGGACTCCCAGGCAAGTGCAGCCACAGATAATGCTAGTAGCTGCCCAGCAGCGGAGGCGGAGCCAGCAGCAGCGAATGGGGGATGGAGAACAAGTAGCTTCCATGTTGCTCATCAAGCTCTCCACTGCCTTCTCCTCGTCCTCCATCACCTGTGGGCGATAGTCAAGGTACTTGTAAGCCCAACAACTGAGCCCTTGGTCTTTCTTGCTCAGACTCCACCCCCTCTGATCGTATCATCATGGCCTAGTCCCTAAGGAATGCTGCCTTACTGGGGAGGTCCTCTAGTGACTCACAGAGCAAGAGAGGGTACGTGTGGCTGGAATCCTTTTTCTCAGGCTAAAATTCTGAATCTTTACAGGCAAGCCAGTGTGAACACCAAACAGCATTATCTGTATTACTTGCTGTTTTGACAAGTGGGGCAAAGCAAAATGACAGGTGACCACTGAAGCAAGAGAGAAACGACGAATCTCAGATGCTAAGAATCTGAGACTATCCAAGTTAATCATGTTAAACTGTATTTCAAAGGGCCCTAAAATTCCCTGAAGTTCCTCAGAAGTTGCCCGATTGGGTCAGAGAATGGCACCCTAGATCCTGGACCCTTCAAGCAAAACAGTCGTTTCATGTGAAAAGTTCTGGAATGGGGTAAAGAAAGGAAAAAGTACCCACCGAGCTTTTTATAGTGGAAGAAACATCAGAAAAACCTTACCTCCCCAAACTGGGGTCTCCTTTACTATGCTCTCTGCCACCTCTTCTCCATTTTAACCCAGGCCACACAATTAGATTAACACTCTAAATAACCTCATAACCCAGAAACCTGCATAATGATGCCCTACTTAATCATTTGTCATCTCCCTATTTCTCAAGTCCACTGAGCTCTGGCACCGTCATTTCCAACCATTCCCCTAAACCCTAGACAAAATGGAACCATTTGCAGTTCTTTGAATAGCAATAACCAAGGATAGAAAGGATGAAAAGAGGCAGGGTAAGCAGAAAGCAAAGAATGGTAATGTGCCATAAAGCTGCAGGAGTGGGCATGAGAAATCAGATGAGGTAAATACAGTCGTCAAGCCAACAACACAGAGGTCCGGCGAGTTGAGATCAGAGAAAAGGTAAAAATAAACAGGGGCTCTTACCTGGCTATAGGCCTTGAGGAACTTTTAGTTTCAGCTTCTGCCTCAGCTTTGATTTGGCTTGGGTGGAGATGGAGCTGACTCAGGGCTCCAAGCCAAGCCCAAGGGTGGGGTTGGGTGGCCAGCCACCCCCTGAAAAGCCTCAGGAGCTTGGAAAGGGGTGTGACTGCCTCAAACCAGTTTGGCTAGATAGAGGAAATCAAGGGCAAAAGATGGAACTAGAGGTAGGATGCCCGCCTTCTGGAAAAGGAATGAAAGCACCTAACAGGGATAAAAGCAGGTAAAAGTCTGAGGCATCAGAGAGCTCTGGGAGAAAGGCAATGGAAGGAGGGACAAAGTATGAGTTGGAATGACAAACTGAAACTTTAGGGAAAAGAACCTTTTATCAGATTCACCAATTTCCCCTATTCTTGGGTGCTGGATGATTTCTACCTCAAAGATATGTCATTCTGGGTTAATGATCAGGCTAGGGTTTGGCAAGAGCAAGAGAGAGAAAAACAATGCCCAAGTTCCCACCCAGCCCTCCACCAGACCAGAAAATCAGAAGCCTCCTTACGCGGATGCTCATACAGAAACTAAGTTTATTATTTTTTTCTTCTTAAAAAAAAAAAAAAGAAAAAACCCTCATTGTAGAGAGCCCCTCCCCTTTCCCCTAATGGTGGGGGACTGTGACGATAGCTGGGGAATCAAGTACAAGGGGGTGGGGACAGACTATCTTGCCACCCTTAACACTGCCCAGCCATGTGGGGTGGAAGGGAAGGGGATACGTGAAGAGCCCCATTTCCATAACCAGTTGCCTACCCCCTACTTTGGTGGAAAGAAGGGAGAAGGCCCCTATGTCTCCCTGGAGGCTTTCCCCCTCAAAAGACTTCAAGTAGTGGTTAACAGAGTCAGGCCTGGTCATAGAGGAAGAGGGGCCATGGTGGAAAGCCTAGGTGGAAGGGCAGCCCTCTCACGTCTTGGCCTTGCGGCCTCTGTGACTAATGGTAGGGCCAGCCAGGTGGGGAGGGGCACTGCTACGCAGGATGCGCTGGTCCCCTTGGTTGGTGGCCCCAGCAAGCCGGCGGGGGCCAGGCCTGCGACGTGGGGTCCCATCCCCTTCCTCCTCTTCTGAGGCTTCAGCTTCAGACTCCTCTACTGAACCCTCAGGTCCCAGGGGACTTGGGGGCTGTAAGCGGCTCCGCTTTGCTAGCCCAGGACCCCCACTGACTGGAGCCCCTGGCCGTTTGCGAAGCACCTTCTCAGTCTCTAGTGGGGGGACTAGAGACCCTGGACGCAGCCGGGTTGAACGCAGTTTTGGAGCTAATGATGCCACGGGTGGTGTCAATTCTATCCCGCCTGGCCCACTAGCTGCTAAATCCAGGTCATCCTGAATTACAGCCACTACCATGGACCCTTCACTCTTCCGTCCCCGCATTCCCTCCGCTTCAAGCCGCAAGCGGGCCAGGCGGGTGAGGGGGCGGCTTCCATCCTCATCAGAGGAGCTACCCTCACTCTCCCCCTGGCCCTGGGGTTGCCGCCGCCTCCCCAATCCACAACTCTCAAGGACAGAAGAGCTGTCACGGTCCAAAACTGGGATCTGGCTGGGCCGAGGTGATGGTGGATTCTTGGGAGGCCGACCCCTCTTCCGCTTGGGTGGGGATGTTGAAATGGTTAGAGTGGTGACAGTGTTGGTGACAGTAGCAGTGGGACAGGCTAGGAGTGGTGGGAGTGGTGGCAGGGGTGGTGGTAGCTGGAGTGGCTGTGTCCGGCTCTCTAAGCTGCCATCCCCTGGAGAGGAAATGGTCCCAGGAATGGGCAAATCTCGTGCCTTAGGGGGCCGCCCACGCCTTCTTTTCTCCACAGGTGATAGGATGATGGGCTCTGGTCTATGAATTGGCTGGGGTCCAAGAGGCTGGGGCCCAGGAATTAGCTGGGCTCCCAGGACAGGCTCTGCAACAATAAGGGTCTCAGCCCCAAGGACTGGATCAGCCCCATTGGTTTTTCTCTTAAAGATGGATGAAGGTGCCTCATCCACCCCTCGCCCAGCATCTGCTGGAGACCTGTTCTTCTTGGGGGGCCTCCCCCTCCGACGTTTCACAGCTGGAGGTGTGATGGCAAGCAGTGCCCCTTCTCCATTCTCTGGGCTGCCCCCACCGGTCACCCCCAGCTCAATGTGACGGCGAGCTATGAAGGGCTGCTGGGTTGGAGTGGGCAGTGTGGATGGGGGGGCAGCTTCACAGGGCCCACCGGTGGGAGGTGGGGATTCTGGCCCCAACATGTTGCAGGTAGATGGGCTTCCTGGGCTGGCACCAGTCTCAGAGACCCCAGGCACTAGGCTGCTGGCAGCTCCCCGTTGCTGTCGCCGTCGCCTCACCAGTTCCTTTTCCTCTACCACAGTCACTAGTCGTCCTGGCAGCTTGCGAAGCACTTTGGGGCCTGGAGGCTGCCCTGGCCGACCAGCTCCCTGGCCCCTAATTTCTACATCGGCGCTGGTGCGACGCCTAGGGGGTCGAGCAGATGAAGGACCCTCAGGTGAGGAGGTGGCTGAGGATGAGGCTGATGGGGCTACGACTGCAGCCGAAACAAATTCCTGCAGCTTCTCTGGGCTGGAGGTTCGAGTCTGGGCCTCCACAAGCTCTTCTGAGTTCTTGTTAGTCTCCAGCGGCTCCTGAAGTAGCTCATCAGATACTGCTGAAGGTGGGAGCTCCAGCCCATTGCTCTCACTCAGACACGCGGGCACCTCCGTACTACCAGGCAGCATTGTGAGGACGGTGTCCTCGGCAGGCTCTGGCACCTCCTGCTCTTGACCGTTGGGGACGCTGTCAGCCTCCAGAGTTGGGCTAGGTGCAGAAGAGGTGAGAGAAAGGTTCTTCTCTGACACAGGCAGGATCTCAACAGCAACTGGCAACAGATCCTTAGGGGGCACAAGAGTAAGTGGGGAAGCCTCAGAATTGGCCATATCATCCAGCTCCAGGGAATCAGTAGATGCCAATGCCTGTGCACACAGCTCTGCCTCAGGCCCCAAGCCCAAGGGGAGGTTGGTGACTGGAGGGGAGACGGGCACAGAAGGTAGACTAAGCAGGAGAGGGGAGGAAGGAGTTGAGAGAGAAGTTTGGCCTGGAGGTAGGGTATGAGCTGGTGGAGGGGTACAGGCAGGAAGAGGGGTGCAGGCAGAAGAACAAGAGGGAGGAATCTGTGAAGGAGGAAGTGGAGAAGGCAAGATATGGACAGGAAGCATGGTTATTGGATTTGGGACTGAAATGGGGATTGGTACAGGGATTGGGGCAGGAATTGTAGGAGCTGAAGCTGGAGTGGGTCGAGGCTTAGGTGCTGGCCGGGTAACTCGCTCCCTGGCAGGGCTGCAGCGGGCGGGTGTGGAGGTACTGCGGGTATGATGGGTGGATATGACAGGAGTGTGGTTTGCCCCTTGAGTTTCAGCCCGGGCTCCACGAAGACGCTCACTGGTGCGAGTCCCTGGCCTTTCAGGGGCCTTGGCCTTCTTACTGCGCCGGTGACTGCCTCCACCAGTCCCACAGGACACCTCATCTCCAGCCCCTGGCCCCTCCTCCTCCTCTTGGGGTAGGCGGAACACCTCATCCTTGGCTTGGTCCAGGTCCTTGCGGGCAGCTTCCACTTGCTCCTACCAACAGCAGAGCCCAAGGGGTGGTCAGAGGGAGACAAGCAGGGCTGGGAGTGGACAGAAAGCAAGCAGCTTCCCATTCCCATCCCCATCTCCTGGAAATACTCACTTCTGCCTGCTTGAGCTCCTCTCGGCTCACTTCCTCCAATGAGGCTTCCAGGAATTTCATGGCATAGCGCTCAATAGGGGTCAGCTGTGGGAAGGAGCAGTGGTGATGAACACAGGGACTTGGGGCTCAGGGCCCATCACCCTTGATTTTCACCAGGGAAGACAGAAGGAGGGTCACAGAGCCTAGAGGAAGGAGTTGTGGAAGGTGAGGTTCAGTGGGTCTGAAAATGACCTGTTCAACAAGGGCAGCAATTTCCTGCTCAGCCCGGGACATCTCCTCATCCTCAGCTCCAGTCCGACCAGCCTCCTCTCCCTCACCAGCAGGAAACCCATCATTTTCATTGAATTCTGCAAGCTCAGCCACCTGTTCAGCCTTGGCCTGGGTGGCTGCACGGATATCTTCTTCATCCTCTGCCCGACACAATGCCTACACAGGTGTGAGGAAGAAAAACATGAGAATAGAACTCTACATCCTGTGATTTGATTACGGCAAAAATTTGAGGCCAAATTTACACTAAACCAAGTTTACAACAGAATTCAACTCTTTTTGGGGCCCCCAAAGTTATCAAAGCAACACAGCTGTCACAGTTATCAAAGCAACAAAGCAACATAGGATGGAATGGATTTGACCAGGACACCCACCAGAGACAAAATAATTGTTTCAGAGACCTCTAACTCTTCTCCTTTTCTGTTTGAGTCAACCTTTAGAGCTCTTTAAAATGGCAGTCCTGGCAAGTTTTGAATATAAAAAATCCGTAATTGTTTTTTCACTGAGATGCCTCCTGACAACAGACCAATCAACTACATCTGATCTTACCAAGGGAGCTTACACCAAAGTCACTGAAGGAAGTAGACTACACTGCGCTAAGCAGTGAGAGGAAGGCACTGGTAGGGAAAAACATATCCCTGATACTCTACATCTATAGTTCCTAAATAACTGTCTCATTCTGAATTTAGTGGATTTTGAGATGGGACCCAGCAATTAAACCTTTCAAAAAGCTTTCCAAGTGATCATATTATGCATCAATGTTTGGAAAGTAGTTTTACATTATGTACAAAAATAATTTCTTAGGTCCACTATGCCATTTAGTTCTTAGCTACTTCTCATTAGCTTTTCAGGAAAGTGGAAAGTGAGGCTCAGAAGATTAGAGCCTTGGCTTAACAAACACCATTATGAAGAAGCTTTGATCAAACTCAACCTAGAACTAAGGACTACAAATCCTGTCTTTTTTCTGCAAAATCATGTGAACCAATATGCAACCTACTCACAGCTAACAAAGACCAGCTATAATCTGGGAAGTAGCAGAAACAGTTCTTCCCCCACCAGGCAAACTCAACAGACTATGAGACAACACACACTCTAACAACTAGCTCTACTCTATAGATTGCCCATTCTTTTCTCACCTGCTCCAGAATATGGGTCTGCTTGCTGGCCACAGTCTCCTCCTCCTCTTCAGGGGCAGAAGGCACAGATGAGCCAGATGGTTCCTCTAGGGGCATATCAAACAGCTCTCGGATGGTCTGCTTTGGAAAGAACAGAGGAAAAAGTGTCAGAGCCAATAGAATGTTGGTCCCAGGCCTACAGCTATAAGGCTCATAGCTCTCGAAAGTAACAGAAGCATCACTGAAGAGGAGGCCAAAGCGTCCTCTTTATAATAAGCAGGAATAACTCCCACAGGCAGAGTGCTTCTCTCTTATGTAGTAGGCTGCAAAATCTGAGTACCTGTTTAAAATAGGCTGTGGTGAAGTTGCCTCCCTCAATGGCCATGTCTCCCAACATTCTCTTCTGATTTGCCTTTTTTAGAATGTTCTCCTCCACTGTCCGTTCACTGATAAGCCTAGGGGGTGATGAAGGCCATGTATAAATAACCAAATACATCAACAATACCCTATCAGCAAAGGGGAAACAAATGAAAGGAGTCTAGGCAATACCTGTAAATGTGGACATCTCGTGTCTGGCCAATTCGGTGACAGCGATCCTGGGCCTGAGCATCCATGGTAGGATTCCAGTCGCTGTCATAAAAAACAACGGTGTCTGCTCCTGTCAGGTTCACACCCACACCCCCACTCCGAGTTGAAAGGATGAAGCAGAAAATGCGTTTGTCTGCATTGAATCGTTCCATCAAGGCCTAGAGGGAAAGGAACAAAGGTAGTATTGGGAGACATATCCCAAAAAGAGACTCAAGGTTTAGTGGGCCCTCCCTGGGACCCCCAGACCTAGAAAAAGGAGACAGAAGCTAAGTGGGCCTCTAAGGGACGCAGATGCCTGGGTTACCTGTCTCTGTTCAACTCTAGTAGAGCCATCCAGACGCAAATAGAGGTGGCCATGGTAGGTGAGAAACTGCTCCAATACATCCAGCATTCGGGTCATCTGGGTGAATATGAGCACCCGGTGGCCCTCCGCCTTGAGCTGTCGCAACAGCACAGCCAATGTCTGCAACTTTCCTGAAGAGATATGAAGGGGTACAGGGAGCTAGAAGCTAGAATGGGAAGAATGTACAGCAGCACTGAAGGTTTTATATGAAAGATAATCAAATCTTTGGGCCAGGATTTTCAATTAATCTGAGAAATCAAAAATATTTTTTATATATTTACTTCCCTAGGTTACCTTCTCCAGTCTGCTCCTGTCTTGTATCTAGTTTCTCTAACTAGGAGTAGGATAATACAGACCCTCAGGGGGGGAAAGGAATCCCCAGCTGAGTTATACCAACTGAAACCAAAATTGATTCATAGGATTTGTTGATGTCATGGCTTACAAACAGGGACTGAAGGTCACTGAAATCAGAACCACAAAGGCAGGATCTTGTGAATCTACCTAATTCAACCTCCCATAACACAGGAATAATTTCTGTACCATTTTGGATTAAGTCATTCTGAACACTTTTAACAAAGACTTATTAAGTTCATCTACTCTGAATGACTTCAAATGTTATAAAATTATTTTACTATTGAGCACATATTAAAAAAATCTACTGACTTTCTTAAATTCTAAGATATTTAGGAAATCTCCTAAACATGTTACTATAGACATATCTGTGCAGGGTTGTAGCAGAAACTATCTACTACTGTCCAACCATTCTTGGTTAACAGAACCTGAGTAACACCATTAACACCTGGGAGAGATTCCTTGATTCCCAGGGAAGGCAAGCCTCAGTTCAACCCAAGAACATGAACCATAATTGGCCTAAATAAGCCATAGTTCCTCTTTGTCAGTGTCTAGGGATGGGTATGTGGCCCAATCTTGAGCCAATGAGTTGTGAAGCAAAGTCAACTGGTAAGAATTTCTTTCCGAGAAAAGAAGACTTATCAATCCCTTTCTTCCTGCTTGGGGCATTGGTGTCCTCCCTAAAGTTATGGCAGCCACTTTAAGACCATGAAGAAATAAGCATGAGAATAAAAAGATAAAAGCTAAGGATGATAGGCAAAGTACAAAAACCAGAAGGTCCTAGGTCCATGAATACACTGTTATTCTCAGAATTTCTCATTAAGTAAATAATAAATGCCCTTGTAGTTTAAGCCACTGTTGGTTGGTTTTCTGTTATTTGAAGCCAAATGCATTACAACCAATAAATAGCCTTGTCTCTTTCCAAAACAAAATGTACTATTTACTGTGCCGTCTTCTACCACCACACACGTTTCCCCCACTAATCTGAAAACTCTATGCTGTGCTATTTCATTTGCCACTGTGTCCCAAATTATCATATTCACAAAATAATCACTGAATGTGTTAGCATACATCTCAACTTTCATCTGTCAAGTTAATGAATGCCAAGAATACAACATAAAGACTCTATTTCTCCATCTTGTCCCTAAGCATAATTTACAAAACTGCCTAATGCTTAATTAAATCCACAGAAACCTACGTACAGCATTCCTTTGATATAAAACATTCTTGCTACCAAGACAGGAAGAGGTCAAGGGACCCACACTGGCCAATGAACTCACCGCAATCGTACTGGATGAGCCTCAAGTCAGGGAACTGGGTGCGCATGTTACACACAATACGGTGCAAAGGACGAGCCCGGGGCCAGAGCTCACAGGCCAATTGCTCCTGGAAGGCTGCCTGACGTGGGGCCAACCAAGGAGGTGGGTGGCAGGCATGCAGGGAAGGGGGAGGTGCCTCCACAGGAGGCATGACAAAGATGAACCTGCAAAAGGAAGAAGTAGTATAAAAGATGGAACTTTGAAAGGCCCTAGAAGTTTAGCACCTCCACCAGCCCTAACTACTTCATCCACTCTGAGGCCCCAAGACCCGCTTCCCATTAGCACTTAGCCCTGCCAACCTCTCAATGATTTCTGACAGCTGGTCTAGTCGTTGCTGGGGAAACAGTACAGCCTGGCAGGCAGCCTCAGTATAAGTCCAAAAGGTGGGGTGGCTGGGGCCAGGAGAACGAGGACCGATGGGACTGGCAACAGGTTGGGGCAGGGTACAGAAATCCAGGACTTCAGTCCCATACACAGGTGCCAGGGCCCCATGAGCCTCACTAAGTTGGAAAATCCGTTCCAGGCGTTCAGACCGCTGTCGCTTTCGCTTTTCCTCCAGAGTGTCCTGGGGAATCAGAGAAAAAAAGAAGAGAAAGTAATCAGTGTCCTCGTAGAAAACCTGACAGTTCCTCCCAGAATTAAAAATAACCTATGGAAACCATAAGATTCAAAAATAATACTATGCTTTTAGTAGTTTGCCAAGTTGTCAATAATAGGAGTTATTCCTTTAACAATGTTAAATGAATTAACTTCTCTGCAAGAGAAAATTAATCTTCCCTTGCATGCTACCAAAGCAGAATGCCTGAATATTCAAAATTAAGATCACATATCCAGCAAGCATATAGGAAAATTTCCACAAATCATCCAGTCTATAAAACTTAACTCCAGAACATCCAAGTTAAATTTACCTTCTTGCAGTGGATCCAGAACAATCATGAAAAGCCTTCCTGAAATCACTGACCAGAACAGAGGGGCTAATCAAATCCACAGCTGGTTTCTGCCAAGGGACAGAATGGAATGGGCTGGGATTGGAATAGCTAACTAACCATCTAGGTATCAGCATCCTGAGAAACAGGGAGTGCCCTAGCAGACAGGAAATCATACAACTTTGACCCAAACCTTTCCCATCTGTGTGCTTCCAGTTTCACAGGCAATAAAACCAAACTCTTTTTTGTAGCATTTATCACAGTTGTAGTTTTACACTTACATGATTCTGATTGTTTTCTACCACTAAACTGTAAAAGCCCCATATAACATGAACTGTATCTGATCTTGCTCACTTTAATCACCCAGTATCCTGCTCAGTATCTGGCACAAAGTAGGCTCACAATAAATATCTGTTATTAGAATACAAATAATGAAGGAGAGTGGACCTTAGGAAAGGTCCTAAAAAAAGGCAGCACCCCAAATTTCCCTTGACTGCTACCTTAAGCTTGACATCTTGGCTCCTGGTGATCTAACTGAGCAAGGAAAGCATCCAAGCAGTGGGAAAAATCAACATAGACCAGCTCTCAAAAGTAGTAGCAAAGGAGGAAATATTTGCGAATCATGTATCAGAAAATATACCTGGATACTTGTATCTGAATTTATAAAGAGCCCTTATAACTCAGTAATAAAATTAAAATAACCCAATTAAAATTTAAAAAGGCAAAATCTGAACAGACATTTCTTCAAAGAAGATATACAAATGGCCAACAACCACTGAAAAGACACTCAACGTCATTAGCCATTAGGAAAATTCTTATCAAAACCACAAGATACCACTTAACACCAACCAGAATGGCTATAATAAAAAAGACAACAATCTTTGGCAAAGATGTGAACAACCAGGAACCCTTACAGGCTGCTGGCAGAAATGTAAAATGACACAGCCACTCTGAAAAACCGTTTGGCAATTCTGCGACCATTAAACAGTTACTGAATGACCCAGTAATTCCACTTCTAGGTATACATCCACTATAAATGAAAATGTATCAAAGACACAAAATCTTACACACAAATGCTCACGGCAGCATTATTCATAACAGCCAAAAAGTAGAAATAATACAAATGTCCCCACATAGCTATACAAAATGTGGCATATCCATACAATGGATTATTATTCAACAACACAAAGAAATGAAGTGTTGATTACATGCTGTAACACAGGATGAACCTCAAAAACATTAAACTAAGGGAAAGAACAGTTACAAAAGACCATACATTATGTAACTCCATAGGCAAATCTAGAGAGACAGAAAGTAGATTAGTGGCTAGCTGGAGCTAAAAAGGATGGAGGGGGCTTCAGGGATGATGGCTAAGGGTGTGGGGTTTCTTCCTGGGGCCATGAAAATGTTCTAGCACAGACTGTGGTGATAGCTGCACTTCTGAAGCCACTGAATTTCACACTTTAAATAGGTGACTGTATGGTATATGATTTGTATCTCAAACAGCACAATGTCAACAATCTGCTAATTGCAGAGTGAGCAAAATTTAGCACAGGTGGGGCTGCCACCCTTAGACTAGGATTTAGGCTCTCTTCTCTCTACTGTAACAAGCCAGACCAACCTGACAGCATAGAAAAAGACTAAAGGTGGAGTCAGTGACACTGACAAAGGGTAGGGAACTGGGGCTGAGGCAAAGAGTAAAAATCGGCTCTGAAAACAGAGTGAAAAAAAGACATGAGTGACTGGAGAGACTGACTAGACCTTTCTTCTTTTTAGTTCCTGGGTTGTTTGAGTTGCTAAGTTTAACTTAATCAAACACATATGGACCTATTATCTATGGCAGAAAAAAAAAATGCCTACCAGAAAGTATGAAGGGACAGGGAAGAGAGTTCTTTTTATTACCTACTTAATCACCAGGGATATAAAAAACTGTAAGAGATAATAACCATCAAAGTCAGAGCTCATATTTTGTGGTGCCAGCCCTCCCTTAGAAGTCCAAATGCTTGACATGGTGAGGTCTTAGCAACTGAGACAAGTCTGTCTCTGAGGATTGCCTCTTGCGGAGAAGAGGAAAAAGCAATGGAATCCACATATCTGTGTTGTCGTAAATTTTTTAACCTTTGTACCATCACTTAATCAACTAGTTTCTTCTTCTGTGAAGTGGGGCAATAAGATAGCAACACTAACTCAAAAGAATAAGCAAGAACGAGAGACAAGTAATAACATGGTGACCTTAAACATATTAGCAATTCGCCGTTTTAAAAACACATTAGGTCCTCAATTACCGCTCTAAGAAAAGAACATGATTATTCCCATTTTACAGGTAAGAGTACAGGCCCATGGGAAGAGAAGGGACTTGTCCAATGTCATTCAAGTATTAGATCCACAAAACTCAGCTTTGTAATTTACCAAGATAAAAGTGGCATAATTTTATTATACCCACACTACCAACATTCCACAGAAACTCAACCTCCTGTTCCCTCTCCTTTGAGGCAGTAAAACTTACCAGATAGAAAGGGGAACGAGGTGGTGGTGGGGGCTGGCGTCGAGGCCGGGGACCACTGAACGAGGTAGCAGTGGAGGGAGGACTCGGGGGACCAGAGCGCAATGTCAGTGTCTCAGGCTCATCCTTGGAAACAGGCAGCCGGGATACCATGGTGACAGGGAAGGGAGCAGCGCCAGATGCCGAAACCATAAGGGATGATGCCTGGGAAGCTGGGGCCTGTGTTGAAGCTGGGGCCAACGCAAGAGTCTGGGCTGTGGCTGGGCCCAAGGTGGGCATTGGAAGTGGGGCAGGGCTCAAGGTCAGTGTTTGCACTGAAGCTGGGGCCAGGAGGGAAGCAGATGATGATACCGGAGCCAAAGTCAGTGTGTGAGCTGGGGTTGGGCCCACTGGAGAAGCTGGAGCCAGAGACAGCGTCTGAGATGGACCCAGGGGTGGTCCTGGTGTCAAAGACAGTGTCTGTGCTGGAGCTGGTAATAGGGATGCTGCTGGAGTTAATGACAATGTCTGAGCTGGAAAGGGCCCTTGGGTGTTCCCCATTCCCAAAGAGTGTGTCTGAGATGGAGACGAGCCACCAAGAGTAGATGTTAAAGTTGGGGCTAAGGCCGGTGTCTGTGCAGAAGCTGGGCTTGGGAGAGGTGATGGAACAGGGGTTGGTACCACAGTTTGAGTTGATGATGGAGCCAAGACAGGAGTTGCGGCTGGCACCAGTGAAGAAGCTGAGGCTAAAGGAGTTCCTGGAGTAGATGATGAAGCCAGAATTGGAACCGAAGTCTGTGATGGAGCAAGGACAGGAGCAGGACCTGGCGATGGAGCCAGGACTGGAAGAGAAGCCAGAGGAGCTGGAGAAGGAGCCAGGATTGCTGTCTGTGGAGCCACCATGGGAGCCAAAGAGGTGGCCAGAGCCTGAGATGCAGAAGATGCTGGAGCCAGAAGGGAAGCCTGAGCTGGAGGTGGATTTAGTGCTGCCGGAAAAGGACTGACCAGAGCAGAAGCTGGCACCAGGACGGGTGAACATGCTGGGGCCACCGCTGAGTTCAACCCTGAAACATGTGAAGAGGCTGAAGCCAGCAACAGAGGGTGACCAGGTGCCTGAGACGGGGAGAGAGATGAAGCTGTGCCCAAACCTAGAGTCAAGGCTGACGCTGATGGGGAAGTCCCAGTTGGTGCCAAAGAGGGAGGTCCGGGAGCCGCTGAGACAACAGGTGCTAGTGTTGGAGTCACAGTGGTCAACAGAGCTGGCCCCGAAGTCGAAACAGGCAAGGGGGCTGAGATGGGGATAGTAAGTGGAGCTGAGGCTGGGGCAGGAAGTGTGGTGGAGACAGAGATGGGAAATGAAGATGACACTGGAACTGAAACTGTAGAGGACACAGGGCTAGCAAGGGGAGAGGAGTTGGGAACTGGCATCGGAGAAGAGGCTGGCCCAGGGAGTGAGGACGGCACAGGGACAGGAGAAGAGATGGTCAAGGGAGCAGCTCCGGGTGCTGAAGCTGTGGAGACAGAGGATGAGTTAGCCCCAGAATTCTTTTCTTGCTCCTTCTATTACCCTGTCCCACCCTTTCTCTTAACCCAAAGCTTCACCTGTTTCCTAGAAAACCTTTGCTCCCATGCCATATGGTCAAAGATTCAAGGAATCTGACAACATTTCCTTTCCCTCCGTGGTTCCAACAAACATATCTTGGAATTAGGCAAGGGCTCAGCAGCCTAGTTCTGGGGCCCACTGCAAACATTATGCTGATAATGAAGGGATCTGTTTTGACTAAGAAACCCTGAGAACCACCCTATTTCTGTTCCTGAAAAAAATATCTGGCCTCCGCCACCTGGACTCACCACTGACTTCAGGCGAAGGGCTGTGGACCAGCTTGAGAAGGGGTCTCATCAGAGAGGACGTGGGCATGGGAGCCCGGGCAGTACCCAGCGTAGGTGTGGGTAGCCGGCCAGGGGTTAATGTGGGGTGTGGAGTCAACACAGCTGGAAGCCCAGAGCTCGGAGGCCGGGGTGCTGGGGCCAACGGAGGAACAGGAGTCAGTCCATCCCGAGGGGCCTGTCTCACTACAATCTTCACCACGCCTGTATTATTCACCATGGTTGGTGGCACTGTAAGAGGAAGCTACATTGAGAGGAAGGTAGAAAAGAAACGAGACCCAAAGGATGGAAGAAGTCCAGGGCAGGAGAGGGTAGCAGACAGATATTAGAGATACTGGCAAAGGAAAACAACACTGAGGGAAGGCTAGACAGACAGTAGCCCAGGGCATGCCTGGAAGGACTGAGACCAGCCAGAGCTAAGTAAGTAGGAAGGCCAGGAGCCTCACCCTGGTTAGCAGCAAGCGGAAGGCTGAGGCCAGTGGGGGCAGGGGTGGTGCTGGGGGTCGAAGAAGGCAGCACAGAGACAGGGGTGGGGCCAGGGGTCGGGGCCACGGCCTGGATGAGGGCCACATGAGCAGGCTGGCTGATGAGGTGGTGCTGCCCCCCTGCCGACACCAGGTGCACCACATTCCCTGGGTTAAGGGAAGAGAGAAAGAGAGAGAAGCAGCTATCAGCCAGAGGAGGGCAGAGGCAAGGGCAAGAGGAAAGGGAAAGAACAGAGAGGGGATAACTTTTCTAGAATGACCTCATCTTTATCTTTACCAAAAGACCCCCTCCAAACAATCCCTTTGACGCCACCCACCAAAAGCTAGGCAAAGAAACATAAAGGCTGACATCTGAAAAGAGTCACAAAAACAAGGGGACAAAGAAAAGGAAAAAGGCAGGACAGGGGGTGGGTTTTACCTACTTTGCAGCGGGCGGGGCTGCCCCACAGCAAGCTGGCGCACCTGGGCACCAGTCAAAGTCAGCTTGTTGCCCTGGATTTGGAAGGTGAGAGGTTTGCTTCCCCCTGCACTAGCCACTGGACGTTGTGCCAGTGAGGCCAACTGCCCGATGCTGACCACTTCACCTGCTACAAACAAAGAAGGGCTTAATGTACACACAGCTCACTCTGCTCAACACCACCTCACAGACTCTCATGAGGCACAAGTCTCCAGTTCCTCAACCCTTCCCCTCAATTTACCATGTCCCAACACCCTTCAACTACAGCCTTTGAGCTTTTGACACACTACTCCTTCCAGTCCCACTTGGCTGCTTAGCAGTCTACATCCTCTAATGGCCGGCCACCATACTGAGCTAATCACCACCCCCTCTTCTATGTTGAACTTTTATCCCAAATAATTTTCTACTGCTAGGCTTACCTACTGACCCATCAATGTGTCATCCCCCCCACCAGACTGTGAACTCCTGGAGGGCCCTTACTTGATTACGAATTATCAATATCTGGTAAAATACATTATATATGTTAGCTACCTAGAATGTAAGAAACATAAAGGCTGATAATGTAAGAATATAAGAATATCCTATGAGGACTCTTATGTCTCTGAGCTTTTTTCTTCTCCAGCTCCATGACAGATAAGCTTTCTTCCTATCTCAAGTCCTTCACCCTTTCAGAGCCCTGGGAACTTACAGGGCAGGCGAGCTTGCATATCAGGAGACAGGATGAGGCGCTGTGGTGCAGGAGTAGGAGTTGGCACTGCTGTGGTGGGAGCAGTGGCTGTGGTGGTAGAGGTGGTGGTGGCAGCGGAAGGGAAGGTGTAGCCTGGTGGCACTGTCAGGGGCTTCAGCAGGCTGGAGGAGCCTGGGGGTGGAGCAGGACTCAGGCGAACAGGGGCAGGTGGGGCCGGCTTAAGGGACAGGGTTGGGGTGGGAGGCCGTGAGGTCCCCCCACTCAGGACCCCCAGTGGGGATGGCAACACTGTAGACACAAAGCAACCACCTGTCAGATATACTGACTGGAGCCTTAGCCTGCTCCCAAAAACCACCACACATATTCCCTTCTACAATCAAATACCACACCCCTGTGTCTAATCCAGCTCCTCAAACACCCTAATTTCACTGCTTCTTCCCCAATCTGAATAATTTAAGTACTATTGCCACCACAACCCCCGCCCCCAGCATCCTGGCTCCCTTGCAACTCACCCTGGGGGAGAGGCCCACTGTTTGGCTGAAGTGGGGGCAACAGCACTGGGCCAGGAGGCCGGGATGTTGGAATAAGTGGGGCCCCAGCAGGTGAGGTCGACACCATCAGTGGTGCTGGCAAAACTGGAGGTGTTGGGCCAGGAGTGGGCTGGACTGAGAGCTCAGGGCCTGGAGAGGGTCGGACTGGGACAGGGCCCAGAGGGGTCCGTGGGCTGTTCACCACCACCACTGTCCGGCCTTCTTGCTTGGGCACTGGCTGAAGCATCCTATGAGGAAAAAACAAAGGGGTGGGTGGAATGAGAAAGCAAATAAAAAGTAGAAAAAGAAAGGAATAAGGAAAACGAGGCAGAAAAATAGAGATTATAAAAGGAAAGGGGGAAATGGAAAAGACCGAAAAGAGAAAAAGGGAAAGACATCACAGATAACCGAAAAGCACCAAAAAGATGGAGGGGGAAGAAAATCAATTACAAACACAAGGGCCCATCCCAAGACCCTCTTCTAGTTATTCTCTCCCCTTTCCTTCCACAGCATTTTGCATGCATCCCATATAAACATTCTAGCCTAGCCTCCAACTCTTTCCTTTCCATCCCAATTCCTCCCAGCCAGCTTTAGCCATTTTTTCTAGGAACCCCATCCCCTTATGCTTTAGCCCTGGTACCTGTTGACTTTCATCTTGACTGGCTTGGGTCGGGGTGGGGGGTCAGGAGCAGTAGCCACCTCCAGCAGTACCCGGCGGGAGAGGCAGTGCCGGGGTAGAAATGTGTCAGCCTCATATCTAGAAACACGACCCTCCAGGCCAATAAGATCAAACCGACCCATATCTATCCGCTGGCACAAGAAGGAACACAAAAGCATGGTGTCAAAGGGGTCAGTGTGGCTATGATTTCTTGGCTATACACCACAAGTACAGGCAACGAAAAAAACAATTGATAAATCACACTGCATCAAAGGATGCTATCAATAGAGTGAAAAGACAACACTAGAAGGGGACTAAAATTTGCAAACCATGTATCTGCTAAGCGATTAACATCCAGAACATATAAAGAATTCCTACAACTCAACAAAAAAGCAACCCAATTAAAAAAACAGCAAAGCACTTGAATAGATGTTTCTCCAAAGAAGATACAAATTAAGCAAATGAAAATGTTCAACATCACTAATCATTAGGGAAATGCAAATCAAAATCACAATGATGTATCACCTCACACCCATTAAGATAGCTACTATCAAAAAAAGCAGGAAACAACAGGTGATAGCAATGAGGTGGAGAAACTGAACTCCTATGAACTGCTGGTAGGGATGTAAAACAGTGCAGCTGCTGTGGAAAACAGTATGGCAGTTCATCAAAAAATTAAAAATAGAATTACCATATGATCCAGCAATTCCACTTCTAAGGATACACCCAAAAGAAACAAAAGCAGGGACTTGAACAGATATTTGTACACATATGTGCACAGCAGCATTATTCACAATAGCCAAAAGATAGAAGCAAACCCAATGTTCACTGAATAAACAGATAAAATATTCTATACATAAGATAAATTTTACATACATACTTGTATATATATATATAAAATGAAATATTACCCAACCTTAAAAAGGAAGGCAATTCTGACACATGCTGCAAGATGGATGAATCTTAAAGACATTATAAGATGAAATAAGCCAGTCACAAAAGGACAAATACTGTATGATTCCATTTATGTAAGTACCTAGGGTAGTCACGGGGACAAAAAGGAATGGTGGCTGCCAAGAACTGGGAAGAGGTGGCGGGGGAAAGGGGAAGTCATTATTTAATGGGTATGGAGTTTCAGTTTGGAAGGATGACAAGAGTTCTGAAGATGGACGGTGGTGATGGTTGCACAACAAGGTGAATGTAGTTAATGCCACTGAACCATATAGTTAAAATGGTAAAAACTTACTACACGTATTTCACCACAATAAGAACAAAAATTTGGGGGAGTGGTAAGTGGCCATAAAGAGGGAAGGAGTAGGTACGAAAAATAATATTTAACTATTATTAATATGCCAGGGACTTCCACAACAAAAATTTGGAGGAGTGGTAAGTGGCCATAAAGAGGGAAGGAGTAGGTATGAAAAATAATATTTAACTATTATTAATATGCCAGGTACTTCCAAAAACATTAACACAATTCTCACAAACACTGCAGAACAGGCCTTTTGATCACTATTTTGAAGTGCAAACAAACTTACGGTTAGAGGTTAATAAGTAGCTTGCCCCAAGCCACACAGCTAGAAAACAAGAAAACTAGGGAAATCATGCTGAGATGACTCAGAGGTAAGGATGCAGGTCAGACTCTAGCCTAAGAAAAGAGGTACAGGGATGGATTAATGGTAATAACCTTGGAAGCAACTACTTACCTGGAGGGGATGAACATCAGTGGCCCTTAGCACCAGAGAGGCGGTGCTAAAGCAGATGCCTGGGGTGATGAACGGGGAGGTAACAGGTCGAGGATCAAATAGGTTTGGATGATTACAGACTTTACGCAGCTGCATCAAAATGTTGATGACACTCATGAAATGGCCTGTGGCTAGTGTCTCCTTAGTTCTGGAAGAGAAGAAAAATAAATGGGACATACTGTCACCTCTGCTTCAATCTAGGGTCCCAGAGCCCACCCTCAGTTCTCCCTTACGTGGTCTGTGCCATGAAGTCATCATAAAGACAGCGTTGGCGTTTGGAAAGCCGGCAGCGGATAACGTGCTCATACTTTTTAGGCATCTGCTTCTCAACATCCACCTTAACACGGCGCAGCAGAAAAGGCCGCAAAACCTAAAAGCAAATAAGCGGGTGGCTGACAGAAGAACAGCAGGCACTGAGTCCTTCTAGCTGGGCCTTGGCCTGATGACCTACTGAGCACTAGCTTAGCCCATCAGGAAACTCTCACGGAGCCACACAGCATGCTAGGAACCAATGACACAAAGATGAGTCGATGCAAGCCCTCCTATCTCAAGGAATTTACTGTCGAAGCAGACAGACATAAAGTTGATGATACTATAACATCTGAGATCATAAAAAGAAGCACTAAGGGCAGAGCAACTAACTATGCAAAAGGGATGACTCAGCTTACATTCAAGGAGTAACTGTAAATTTACAAGATTACAAAAGTAAAGCTAGTAGAGAAGTTAAGAACAAAAAATTGAGGCACTGACAGCAGCACAGAAAACAAAAGGCAAATCTATGATCTCAGGAGGTAAAATCTGAGAGCACGTAAGTCATCATGGAAGAAGTGAAATTAAGGGAATAAAATGAAGGAACAGGTATAATCAAGAATGACTTCTTGGTTTCTAGTTTGATTTACCAAAATGATAGTGTGATTGACCAAAATCAAGTCAAAATGATAAGGACAGAATGAGTTCAAGAGGAACTTTCAATTAAAGCCATCAAGTCGGAAATTTAAATACAGGTCAAGTGATCCAAAGAGTCAAGGGATTAAAAATACGAATTGGAGAGTCTTTAAAGCCTTATGAATGATTATGCCTATGATATATGTAAATAGGAAGACAGAAAAGTAAAGATCAGAATGCTGAGAAGTGTTACTGAAGAGCTGGACAGAGGAAGAGGAATCAGAGAAGACTGAAAAAAAAAGAAAGGAGAGAGAGAATGAGACAGAAAACATAAATACAAAGCTGCAGAGAGCCTGATGTAGAGAAATCCAAGCAGGGACTGATCACCAGTGTGACTCTACTCAGAGAAGAACAGAAATGTCACCATTAAAAAAATGCCTAAGATGAGGTCACTCAATTTGGCAAAGGGTTAGTCATTAGAACACTGAAGCCTGATAACTAGGTGAATTCAGCTCATCGCTGACCTCCGTCTCCGTAAGTTTTCTGGCAATTGCCCTTGGTTCCTCATCATTCCCCAATACCTGTGGCAAAATGTTAAGCCCCTACCTTGTGGAGGCGTTTGACTAGACCTTCATTGTACTCTTGGCTGCCCTCAATCATGCCAGTTAGGGGGTTAGAGAACCATTCTTTGAATTCGCGATGAGACTGGAAGACATGGGGCATCAAAAAGTGCATCAAGGACCACAGTTCCATAAGGCTGTTCTGCAAGGGGGTTCCCGTCAGGAGCAGGCGTCTCTGGCTGCAAAAAATCAGAGGGAATTAGAGGGAGGATGGTCAGTAAGGTCCCAACCATCTCAGCATCCCACCTGTTAGGCCAAGGCAACCATCCCACAAATCCCCATCATCTCCATCTCCACCTGTTGAAGTTAAGCAGTGATTGCCAGCGCTGTGACTTAAAGTTCTTGATGTTCTGAGCCTCATCCAGAATGAGATAGCGCCAGTTCTTGCGGCGGAAGGCCTGGTGGTCCTGCAGCACCAGCTTGTAAGATGTGATACACACATGGAAGGCATTGGGCTTGGTCCAGCCCTGAGGTATCAGGAGAAAGTAGCAGACAGTGGGGTGAAAAAAAAAGAAAGAACAAAGGGAAGACTTGTTAAAGCCCTCAAGGGACAGAAATGAGGTTGGGAGAAAAGAGAAAGTCCCAAGAGTAGAATGGAGCAACAAAAAAGGGAGGGAAAGGAACTCATCTGAGGCAAGAGCCTAAAAGTTAACAGGCACCAACGGGGAGTGGTGGGAAGTGATCATATGAAGGAGCAAACCTGCCGCTTGAGTTTCCTCTCTTTTTGCGCTCCATAGTAGGTAAGGATTTTAAAGCTGGGACACCAACGTTTCAGCTCCATTTCCCAGTTCAACATCACACTGGTGGGGACAATGATCAAATGGGGACCCCAGTTACCTGTTCAGCAAAAGAATGAGAGATGTATAGCAAGGTAACTATAGTTAATAATACGATGTTGCATGTTTGAAAGTTGTTAAGAGAGTAGGATCTTCAAAATTCTCATCATAAGAAAAAGAACTTTTTTTGTAACTGTGTTGATTCCAGATGTTAACTAAATTTATTGTGATCATTTCACAACATATACAAATATGGAAATATGTTGTACCCCTGAAACATATTTTATGTCAATTACACCTTAATTTAAGAAAATAAAAAAGATCTTTAAATAGAGAATTAAAAAACAAAAATGAGAGATGGTAAGAAAACAAACTTAAGGTTCTGGGTCCTCAGGTATAACCCTGACCACTCTGACCTAATGGCCCTGCCTATCCTAGCACCTATGCTGGCCTCTCAATACTGACCAGAATCAAGTTAAGAGAGTAGTAAAAGAATGTTTCACTATCTTGTAGCTGGAGTCACAACTAAACAAGCTTCCCAGGGAGTTGGCCAAGGAGACCCAAGAGGAAAGAACCTGCCTAGTTACCTTTCTCACAGGCCAAGTGGGCAAGCAGGGAGATGGTCTGGATTGTCTTGCCTAGTCCCATCTCATCAGCAAGAATGCCATTAAGCTTCTTCTCATACATTGTAACCAGCCAGTCCAGCCCAATGTGTTGGTACTCCCGGAGCTGACCCCGCAAGAGCAGAGGGATGGGTGTCTTCACCTGGTGGGAAGAAGAGAGGTGTCATGGTGGAACTGAGGCATCTGTCACTGAGCAACAAGAACGTCAAGATATGCAAAAGCAGAAGGCTGGGCCTGAGGATACCTGGGTAGTGGCCAAGGTGTAACCTTTGGGTTGGAGACTTTCAGCTGCTGCAGCTATGTCAGTAATTTCTTTCTTAGGACCTAGAGAGGTGGTGGGCCCTGGAGTGGGAGGTCTACTGCCCCCATCTGCTTCATTCTGCTCTTCATCCCGGGCAAGCAAGTACTCCACTCCAAAGTCATCATCTTCCTCCTCTTCCTCATCTGCTTGGCTCTGTGACCGGGACTCTTCAGACTCATCAGACACAGATTCCTCCGATTCTGAACTCCTGCTTGTTTCTTCCTCTTCTGAATGCTCATCTTCCTCTTCCTCGCTTTGCTCCTCAGCAGAATCTAAAACACAAGACCAAGGCTTATTGCCCACCGTACCTGCTCTTCCAGTGCCTGCCCTCCCTAGCTCCTGTCTCATGACCACACACTCACCTAACTGACTGCTACTATCTTCCGGAGGAGCTTCATCAGCTTCTGTGGCCCCCTCTGGTTCACAGTCAGAGCTGTCAGCTTCAACCTCATCTTCATCTTCCTCTTCGCTACTCCCAGAACCTGGGGCAGAGGCATCGGAGGCATAGGCTCCTGCATATTGTTGCAGTAGCTCCTCCATAGATAGCTCACCTGGAGAAGAAATGGGGTTTAAGCTTTGGGTGCTTGAGGAGGAGGAAGAAGGAGAGATTTGAGTGGTGTCAGTTCATTTTACCTAGGTCTCTGTAGACATTGTTAGCCCCACATCTGAGGAGAGACAAAAGTTTACTTTCAGTACCAGCTATAAAACCAAGCCCCATAACCTGGGCTAGAACTGTGGATGCTGCTGTCTTCGGCTGAGAAGGCCATTATCAATCTATGAACCTCCCTTTAAGGTTCAAGTCAGACGTGACCAATACCCTCTTACACTAGCTCTTCCCTCCACTGAGCTATTACACCACTTGCCCAGCATAACCAGGTATCACGTTCTATTTGTAATTATTCGTTTATAAATTTTTGTCATTAGACCTGGAATTCCTCCAAGGGGGATAAAAAATATCTTATTTATATATCTTTATCCCTGGCACTCTGCACAGAGGGGACATGAAGTGGATGCTCAGTAAAATGTCTGGTGAATGTCACCTTCTCGAGCCAACTCGTTCAGCTCCATGGCATGATCCACCTCCCCTTCCAACTGCTCCTCAGCTGCTATGGTATCCTCTTCATCTTCCGCTATGGAAAAGAATGAAGCAAGATCAATGACGACAGAGCCACAAGACAAAGCCTAAGTGGAAAAGGTAAGAAAAAGCCTGAAACATTAGGTCCAGACAATTCAAGGGGTAAGAGGTAATAGGAAAAAAAAAAAAAACAGGCCTGACCTTCATCCTCATTGGCGGTAAACTCTTCATCATCCTCATCTGGATGCCAAGGCTGTTTGTTGCATTGTGTGACAGAGGAATGTGGGCGCTTTACCTGTATGGCAAAGGATGAAAAGGGAGAGAAGGGAGAGGGCCCAAGGTTAGAACAAGAGAAAGGCACAATGCTGAATAAGATGTCACAGAATAATCTCTCTGTCCCACTGAGTGACAGCTGCCACTGGCATAGTCCCAGGGCAAGGATGAAGTCAAGGGTTTTCTTTCAGCACCAGCTACCAAATCCTGGCCCCACTGCCTGGGGAAGGACCTGTGAAAGTGCTAGAAATGTAGGTTCCCAACACCATCCCAATGCACTCAAGACATATGGAAAAACAGAGAGGTTAGGTCTGCAATACATATTAAGGTTACCATTCCAGCCCCAAACCTAAAAACCAGTAAGGGAGTATGAGGGCCATTTCAGGTAAGTGGCAAAGGCCAGAATAAGCACTTTTCAAGGTCACACAATTTAAAGAATAGAGTACAATACACTCTTCCACTACAGCATCAGAAACTCTGCCCACCGCAGGCTGCAACTTGCCCAAAACCCTGATTCTTCCCTATCCATTCCCAAATGAAAGCCAATTGCCCTTAATCAGGGAGGACTCCTAAAAACCACAAACAAACTTACAGGACAGAACTCAGTCCTCGAACCTCTCCCTCTGCTCCCACTCTGAGCCCTCCCTCTGTCCGTACCTTTAACACCTGAGAGGGTTCTTCTTCACCACCTTCTTCAGGCCCATCTCGGATATCACTATCATGAGATGAGGGGGTTCTAGAGGGGCTGGAAGGCCCTCCTAGCAGCTGAGGGGGGAGGGAACGGAGAAGCTCTTCCAGTGGCAGTTCTCCCTCATGGCGAAGCAACTCAATCTCACGCCTCTGGGTCTCTGCATCATTTCCTTCCTGTTGTTCTTCAACCTCAATCGTCTCTTCATCATCTTCTTCCTCCTCTTGGGGCTGGAAGTCCCCATCTATAGCAGGAGAACAAGGTCACAAAGTCCACGGGGCCCTGCAAGCCACAGGGTGGGTTTTCAGCTCTGGAAAGGGCACGTGAGGAAGAGTAACAGAGCTAAAGAGGACACACACCTTCATCATCCAGCCGGGAAACCAGGGGTGGAGGACTAGAGGCAGCCGAGGAGGAGCCAAGGCAAGGGGAAGAGCCTGCTTTGCTGGAGGCTAGTGGCTGGTTGAGGCTCTGAGACAGAAGATCTGAGTACTTCTCAGTTTGCCCCACAATGAAGTCTAGGTGCAGATCCAGAGCTTTTTTGCGCTTTTCCTCAAGCCGAGACTGTTGCTTGAATTGCACCACCTGCCACAAGCATGAAATGGACAGGTCACCAAGGTAATCATTTACATATTCACGCGCTCTTTTACTCAGCATTTAGGGAAGCCTCCTCTATGCTAGGCGCTGGGCTGGCTTTTCAGCAGATAAGAGCTAAATGACCCTAAGGGTGCTCTGAAGAAAGCATAAAGAAGTACAGGAGAGAGACGAGACAGCTTAACCTCAGGCAACAGAAATGTTATTAAAGTTCTCAAATTTATAACACCCACTCTCTCAAGAAAAGTTTTGATCATGCATGCTACCATATTACCCACCAACCAAACCCAAGGCATTTCTTTCCCAATCCCTGTTGCCTACCTTCTCCACATTGCTCCAGAACTGCCTGACATCCTTGGCCATGGTAGAGGCAATTCGGCGCAGCTTGGCCTGCTCCTCCCTCCGAGCCCGTTCTTCTTTCTGCCGCTGCTCCTCGTGGTGCCGGATCACCATGCGCACCACCTGCAGGAATGAGGATACAGTGTGAAAACACTCCAAGGCCAGTCCCTTGCCCCTCCCCAAGTTAAAGGCAAAGAGAAAAATCAAGACCAAGAAACCTGGGAAGTCAGAGCTTGCCTCTTAGGACGGGGAATTGATAAATACCCTCTACTGTTGTTTGGTTACCTTCCAATCAACCCACCTACCAAGGAAAAGCAAACCTGAAAAAGAAATGGAAGGTAGGCCCAGTTGAGGACATACCTTACGAGCCACACCCCGTTTCCAACGGCGCTCCTGAGCAAAGTCAGCAGAGAGCCACTGCATCTCTTCACACAGATAGTCCCAGTGGCCTTTGGGGCGGGGAGGCTCAGGCACTTTAGGCAGTCTCTTCAGTGACCAAAAACCTTCCTTCCGCAGCTCAGCAATCCGAGTCTCAATCTCAGCCTCCTAATGAGAAAGGGCTAGGTCAGTCAAGTTACCAGAAATATACTCCACCTCATTACCATGGCTGAATTCCTGAGCACTGACTACACATAGGCACTGACTGACTGGACTGATTGTTTTATGCTTGTTTTAAATACACATACCAATCCTACACATACCACTTCACTCTCTTCAGGTGAGTAAAAAAAATAGTTCTAGTGACTTCAGATGCCAGATTTCATGCTCTTTCCATTATTTCCATGCCCCATGAATATAGGGGAGATGTGGGAAAACACCCCAAGGGGAACTTCTCAGAGAAGCAGGGAGTGCATGCTTCCTGACTCTAGACTCAAAGGATCTTTATCACAATAGAATTCCACTTATGCAAGGATATGTTCATGCTTAGAAATATGCTATAAAGTCCAGTTTACACAATCTTGGTTTCTGTTTTTAAAAAAATTTTTATGAAATGGCACATTTTGTTGAAGATAATACTGAAAAGTTGCACATAATATTAACAGTGGTTAGCATAATAAAAAAATCAGTTTCTACACTGATTATATTTCATAAGGAAAAAAAACAGCATCTGAACTTTTTTTTTAACAGAGATGACTTAAGAACTCATGGCAACTGCCTTAATTGCTCTTCTCCTCTTCTAACAAAATCTAAATCTGAAGTAACGACCAGAGATAAAACAGGGAACTAAGTGGTCTGATGAAGGAAACATCACAACAGACATGGGTATTAAACCAATGGCTCTCAAATTTGAGCATGCACCAGAATCATCTGGAGTGCTTTGTAAGACAGACTGCTGGGCCCCATCCACAGAGTTTTCAATGAGTAAGTGGAAGAGGGGCACTAAGAATTTGCATTCTATCAAGTTCTCAGGTGATAATGAAGCTGCTGGCCCAGGGACCACACTTACCACAGCATAAGTATTAACAGGCTACGAGACAGAAGTGAGAAGTAGAAACCAATAAATCTTAAGAGCCTCACATTTACAAAGCACTTTCATGTCTATTTTCTCCATTAATGTAAACTTCATATTAGTCTGGAGATTATTACACCATCCCCATCTCCTAGAAAAGGAAATAAGGCTCAGAGTTCAAGTAACCTGCTCAAGACCATGTAAGACAGAGCCTATATTCTTAAGTCTATGACAAGGAAAAAAATGTAAATACCCGTGGGACATAAAAATTGAGGGAAGACTACCAAGAAGCCTCATGTGCCTTCCCGATACATACATGCTTGGCCTGCTCTGCAATCTCAGCATGGCTCTTCTCCCACTTTGGGCCCTTGTTAGCAAAGTCAGCAGCCTGGGGTAAGCTGAGGCCCTCCAGGGGCACTGTGGCACCATCTGGGGGCCCTGGAGGTCCATCCAGAGAGGAATCTTGAGTTATATGCTGGGGGGAGATGCCACCTGCCCCACTAGAGGCTGGGGAACTGGATGAGGCAGGAGACACAGGACTGCTGCCTGTCATGCCGTCCGACACCATCTAGAAAAGGGGAAAATGATTGATAAAATGAATACTTGGCACTGTACCAAAAGTTTTCTATCATTCTAACCTTCACAAGAAAAAACCCTGGAGTAAGGTATTCTCATTTTTATAAATACAAACATTTGGGATAGGTTCCACAAGGTACTCAAGACGGCAGAACCAAGTTTAAGAATACTACTATAACATATGACTTCAAATTGTAATGATCCTTTCAGAAATTCAATGACTTCACTCACAGAAACAACTATTTTTCCCTCCTTTCCACAGCAAGTATGGCAGATTCACCTATGCAAATGAATCCCAAAAAGCCACCAAATTTAAATGGTATCAAAACCCCCCCAAAATTACCTAACTCTTCTTTATGTTCATCATGAATCTTGGTAGTTCCCTTTACTGGGGAGGCAGGTGGGGCTGGTCACTGTTCTTAAACATCCACCTATTACAAGCTACTGCACAGGCAATAAGTAGAGTCCAAGTTCCTACTTAAGTATGGATAGTGAGGGAACTCATGAAATTCACTCCAGCACACAAACTTCCCAGCGTGCACTCAAATTACTACCTCATCTCAACGACAAGACAGTATGTCACAAAATTTCCCAGTTGCTCATGAAAATTATAAGTAACAAATCCATAACCATTAAAGGCCTACTGTATGCAAACCTAGGTCTGTCTGGTGACAAAAGCCATTTTTCCTACCCCCTGCACTTCTTTGGTATGAAAAAAGAATGAACACTACACACCATCAAATAATGCTTACCTTGTTCCAGTTCTGTAAGAAACTGAGCTATCCTCAAAGCCCACAGTCTCAGAAGCATGTCCCAATCTCCATTTCCAACCTAGCCTAATTCAAGCTTTTTCAGGTAATGAGAAGTTTCCACACTCTCAGAGATCAATGATACAAGTAGAATGTGAGTATCCAATAGGCTTGACAGCCCACCTGAGCACCAAAGATTCTACAAACTCAGCTATCCAGGTAACTAGGATCATAGAAATGTGGCTAAAAACTGCCACATTCCTTCTGCCTCAGAGCCAGCCTCCCACAAGGCAGAAGCACAGAAGAAACCCTCCCCACTTTCAAACCTGTGTCTGCAGGATTGGGAGCTGAGGGTGAGCAGGGGAGGGGCTGCTCTGCATGGTCCCACTCCCAGGCTCCTCTTTGGATGCCTTAAGAATGACTGGGTTGTTGTCACCACTGCTGCTGGCCGAGGGGCTGGCGTCCGGCTGCAGGGCATGCTGGGAGCTGGCCTCATTCTGGGCCACCGGCCACCGGGACCCGCCTTCCAGGGCCCGGGGCCCACTAGGGCGTCCCAGCCTCCGCTCAGGTCCACTGGCCTCTCGAGCAACTGTAGTTGGGAAAAAGAGTAGAAATGGGATTTAAAAAAATTTAAAAACTCTTTTAGAAAAACAGGAGTAGGAGTAACATTAAGGAACAAAGATATATCAACAGTAATGTTAGCCTACATTTCTTGAGCATCTACTATGTATCACATATTCTACTAAGTACTTATCTTATGTGTTCTATATTTCTATTTACCTTATGAACCAGGTGCTTTTCACACAGTAATAAAATTAACCTTTATTTAATTTCTCCTACACAATGAGGAGAGAATCATGCAGGAAAACAACCCTGACCTAAATGGAGCTTCTATTCTAATATTTCTCTATTTTATAAATTAGGAAATCAGGACACAAAGAGACCAAATGACTTGCATAAGGTCACACAGAGGAATGTGGTAGAAAGACTTAAATCTAGGTAGTCTAATGCCAAAACCACGGAGGACATACTAATGCTACTCCTTGATAGAGTAAAGGTGATCAGATCTTTCTCTATCCATAGTCCCAGTTCTGTTGGGTCACTATTATCAAACGAGAGATACTTCTTTCACTAATTATCTCAAACATCAGTACACAAAATGGTATCTGAACCCTCACCTGTGTGAGCTGAGACCACAGCCCCTGTGAAAGTCTGTACTTCCACGGTGTCGCCGTACTGAGGAGAATCAGGCCTGCAACAGAAGAGGAGCGAAATACCACCGAGGAACCAATCCCATTCACCAACATCCATCAAAGCCTTCTTTACACCAATTTTTGAGGTCTTTAAACATAATGAAGTCAGTTCAAAGGCTTCAAAGAAGTGTTACAGTAGCAGGAAAGGCTCACATTTTGGAATAAAAGCAAATTGTGTTTTGTGAAAACAAATTCCTTAAGGACGTAAGATTCTAGCTATTGGGAGGCGCAGGGAAGTGAAACAACAAAAAAGATTTAAAAGCTTAAGGCTCCAACCACTGAATGGAAGGCAAATAAAACAAAAGGTCTGTCCCATCCAGAAGAGCTCAAAAAGGTGCTGGCTGCCTGGCAGCTTGCTCTCCTTTCCAGTGAGGGCTGAACATAGTCACAGGAGAATCCTCTCTTCTTCAGAGCAGGGCCCTGTGACTCCTTCCTATACCTGTGCCATAAGACACTTCCCCAAACACAAGAATTTGAGCAAAAGACACCAGAGGAGCAGTCAGATGTGAGGAAAGCCACAAACAGTAAAGAACCTGCCCCGGAAACAGGCAGGGTAAACCCACACAAGGCCCGGAAGTGTTTCCCCACTGTTTAAGGAAATTCCTTAACTACCGTGCAGCCTTTGATTCACTCCCTCCTCCACAACAGATTCACAGACCCAAACTAACCAGAATCCAATACGTTTGAACTCTCGACCCCAGGTTTCATTACCGTCCCCCAACCCCTTCCATCAGACTGACCAAACGTCACCCCTGACCTCTCCCCAAGTTACCACTAGCCCTAATATAGCCCCGCCCTCTCCCAGACTCCCACCCCACCCATCGTGCGCGACTGACTGGGGGAGGGGCCCGCGCGTGCGCGCCTGGAGGCGGAGTGTGCCGGCTGCGCGCACCGCCCGGGGGCTCCCGCCAGAACCCAAACCCACGCACGGAAGGGTCGCAGGGCTGGGAAGCCTCTCATCCCTGCCCATCAAGAAGCCCCTACCACCACTACCACCAGACCGCGAAAGGCTGAGATAAGGGAGGGCTCGTGCCGCCAAGTCCTGGTTCCTAACTGGATATGGTGGGCGCGCGCCCCGACTGCTCGTCCCACGCCCCCCTTTCTCTTCCCGCGCGCCCCTGAGCGGGGGCTGGAGTTGGTGGGCGGGCAAGAGCGCACCTGGGTCCGTTCTTTCAGGGCTCGTTCGCTCACTCAGGCACGCGTGCGCAGACGGGAGGGAGGGGAGAAGAGACGCGCTCCGGCCCAGTGCCGGCCGGCTTGGCCCCCCTCAGCCTGTCTATGGGCGCGCGCCGACAGCCTCGCGCACCGGCCCCGGGGCCCCGGCCGAAGGTGCGCGCGCAGCACCCCGGGAAGGTGGGAGGGGAGGCGGCGGCAGAAAGATGCGCGCGCAGTCACCCGTCTAGGGGAGGGAGAACTGTGGAGCGTCCGCCATCTTGTCTCCCTCTCCTTACCTGCGTCCTCGGGGGCGTGCGCACCACCCCCCTCCCGCCGAGGAGGGGGGAGGGCCCCCTCTTGGCAACCGCCTTCCCGGCCTTTAAATTCCCCTGGGGCCCGCGGCTACTGCCACCGCCTTGCTTCCACTGCTTTCTCTCACGGCAGAGATGCAGGCGGTGGGTGGGGAAAATGGGAGACGCTACTCCCAGCGAACCGCCGCCGCTGCTTCCGAGGCCTCACCAAAATGGCCGCCGCCGTCTCGGCCGCCACCACCACCACCACTACCACCACCACCACAGCTCGCTATCGCTACCGCCGGCGCGGCCCGTCCTCTCGCGAGAGACTGTAACTGAGGTTAGGGGAGCCGGGAGGCTCGCGTGCTAGCGTCGGGCGCTGCCGGAGGCGCAAGGCAAGCTGGGAGATGTAGTCCGTCCGGAGGCTATGCGTTTAGCTCGCAGAAGAGCGCTTCTTTTCCACAGAAGCTGCCCTGACAGGAGAGCTGCAATGCGGCTGTGAACCCGGACCATTACTGCTTTTTTAAAACAGATAACCCAGAGAGCTGAAGCAATTCGTCAAGATACTTTCAGCAAATTAGCAGTGGGGCATGGACCTCTAGATACCCACGGCAGTCCATTTATACAGAGCTGCTAAGTTTAACTCGGTTGGTATTCCCAATAGCTCCCAAGCGCCTAAGTCGCCTGTTCGCCAACTTCATAGGTTAAGAGCCTTTTTAAGACTGAGACCCTCACCATTAGAGTAATAACACCTGCCTTCCTTCTACTGGGGCCACTTTGTGCACTGATTAATCTCTTTTAATCCCAACAATGATGCATTTTACAGATGTATTGAAGCTCATGGATATCCAGCGTCAGAACAGCATTCATACCCAAGCAGTCTCTCACAAGGAGATATACACTCTCAAAATTTACCACCTAAAGTCCCCTTACGTGCCAGGTAAGAAAGCCCTGATAAAGCTTTCATTCAACTTTTTCATCCACTCAGTTTAGCTCTTCCCTATTCCGCTAAAAGACTTAATCATTCTCTGTCACTGATTTGAAAGTCCTCTTTTCCTCACAGCAAAGACCGAGCTGAAAACTAAAAACCCAAAAGGTCTAGGAAGATAATCGAAATAAAGTGAAAAGGGGCAGGTGAGGATCAGACCATATATATGTTCTGTCCAAAAGCAGCAGCAACTGTTGAAACCACCATTCCAGTGGTCACCATATAGGAATGTGGGCCAAAATATATCTTAAGGGTCAGATTCAGCCACAGGCTACCAGTTTGCTACCTTTGGCCTATGCTGGAGCCTCAAGGCACTTAGAAGCACCCGGGACAGATTGTTTGATTTAAAAAGTGGATGAATGCCCAGTCATTTAGGCCCAGTTCAAAGTATTATCCACACCAAGCTTACATATTTCTGAGACCACCTTATAGAACCACATGGAACTCCCAAGAGATCTCACATCTCTTGGTCATCCCATATTCTTTTTCATCCTTTTTTCAACTATTCCTTCAAAACTCAGCTGAAGGGCTGCAGTTCCCAGGTGATCTCTCTTGACCACCCTCAGGCTGGTCAATAATCCCTTTTGGCTCCCATAGGTGCTTGGGTTTCATGAAGTATTGATTGCCTTGTATCTGTATTCATAAATTGTCCACCCCATCCCAGAAAAGCATTACCAGCCCCCTGAGGTAGGGACATGGTTTACACATGAAAATACACTGTGCCAGTCTTAAAAAGATTATTCAAGAAATTTATTAGTGTGAATTATTTATGACACTTTATTAAAAATAAAAACAACTGATAATAGATTAATGAGCTCAAACTCAAAATAAATCCAAAATCTCTCTCTATTTCCTTGACTTATCACCCTGATCCAGCTACCATCCTCTCTTGTTCGGATTACTCCTGACTGGGCTTCCCACCTCCACTCCTGTTTCCCTTTACTCCATTCTCCACCCAGCAGCCAGAGTGACCCTTTAAGTCAGATCATGTTGCTCTCACTCTTAAGACCCACAAATAGCATCTTAGTCCACTTAAATGAAAACCCAAATTATGTATCATGGTTTAAAATCCCCACAGGACAGATGTTGAGCTGAAGAAGCCAGACACACGGTTATATACATATGATTCCACTATATAAACTTCAAGAGTAGGCAAAATTAATTGATGGTGATAAAAATCAAGACAATAACCATTAGGAAAGAAGGATTTTAACTTGCGTGGAGGCACAAGGGGGATAGTAGAAATATATCAGAGGTTGATAAGCTATGGCCCAAAGGGCAAGTCCAGCCCACTACCAGTTTTTGTACATCCCACAAACAAAAAATGGTTTTACATTTTCAAATGGTTGAGGAAAAAGCAAAAGAAAAATATTTTGGGATGGATGGAAATTCTATGGAATTCAAATTTCAGTGTCCATAACTAAAAGTTTGTTGGACCCCCACCATGTCTGTTCATTTACATTGCATCTGTAGCTGCTTTCCTAGTACAGTGGCACAGCTGAGTGGTTGCAACAGAGGCCACAGGCCCACAAAACCTAACCTATTTTCTCTCAGGCACATTACAAAAAAAGTTTGCTGACCCCTGTTCTGTATCTTGATGTGGGTGAGGTCACATCCATGGGTATATACCAATGTAAACATTCACTGAGCTGTGCACAGAAAGTCTGTACACTTTACATACCTCACAGCATGTATTTTATACCTAAATTTAAAAAATAAAATAACCCTGTCTACCTTTTTTTTTAACCTCATTTATCACTGCTAACTATTCTACAGCCAGTATGCTCTTCTCCACACTATCCTTTAAGTTCATTTCTGCTTCCAGGGCCTTCTGTTTTTTCCCCCTCAGAAAGTTTTTTCTCATGGCTAGCACCCCTGCAACACTTTTCATGAACATCTTAGCTCAAACGCTTCCTCCTCAGAGAAGTTCCCTGACATTAAATAGCCCTTTCATTGCCAGTGACTCTCTCTGTCACGTGCTTTCTTCACCACACATACCTGAAATGATGCATTTAGTTGTATGCTTATTTATTGTCTGCCCTCCTGCCTACTAAAAGATAAGTTCCTTGAGAGAAGGAACATTGTAACGGTAAACAGTACCCTCTAGACAATTACTGAATGAATAAAAATATTTCAAACAACCCTGTGAAGAAGAGGTTGTTTGTTCCATTTGACAAATGAAACTTTTGTTGAAAGAAAAGTGAATGATGAAGGTCCAGTATTGGCAATTATCAGTTCTTCCCAACTTGATCTGTAGATTCAGTGTAATCCCAATCAAAATCCAACCATTAATTTGTGGATATTAACAACTGATTCTAAAGTTTATATGGAGAAGCAAAAGATCCAGAGTCACCACCACAATACTGAAGAAGAACAAACTTGGAGGACTGATACTACCTGACTTCAAGACTTAATATAAAGCTGCAGTAATCAAGATTGTGGTATTGGCAAAAGAACAGAAAATAGATCAATGCGACAGAATAGAGAGCTCAGTAATAAGCTCACATAAATGTAGTCACCTGATCTTTGATAAAGGAGCAAAGGCAATACAATAGAGCAATCTTTTCAACAGATGGTGCTGGAACAAGTGGACATCCACATGCAAAACAATCTAGACACACATCTTAAACTCTTCCTGAAAATTAACTCAAAATGGGTTACAGACCTAAAATTACAAGACAATAAAACTCCTAGAAGATAAAGAAAACCTAGATACCTTGTGTATAACTATAATGACTTACTAGATACAACACCAAAGGCATAATCCATGTAAGAAATAATAGATAAACTGGATTTCACTAAGATTAAAACTTATGGTCTGCAAAAGACAATGTCAAGAGAATGAGAAGACAAGACACAGACTGGAAGGAAATATTTGCAAAAGATATTTTGCAACAACAACAAAGGGATAAAGAACTGTTATCCAAAATACACTTACCTAAAAAGACTTAAAACTAAGGTAACACAACAGACAGGATTAAAGAGGGCGATATGAGAGGTGAGACAGAGGCCTCCTCTCAAAACCACAAATAATACGAAAATATAATTAATACAACATGCTGAAAGAGCAACAGGAAAGAAAGCTGCACCGGACTGCATACACCTGGAGAAAAGAACAGACCTCCTCATGGAACAGGATAAAGTAACAAAGCTGTGATCCAGTGGGACCCAAGGCCTTCCCTCACCCCAGCTCACTGACAGGAGGAAGAGAAATGGAGCGGGGAGGGAGTGGAGGCCTGGGACTACTGAACATCTAGCCCTGGAGATCTGCTCTGGGAGCACGAACCTACACTGCATGGTGCTCTGGTGATTAGTGGGGTTGGAAAGCTAAGATGGGTGGGATACCTGGAGAGACTGAGATTCCAGCCACTTGTGGAAAACGGGGATCCATATCCAGCTGCTCTGCAACAAAAGAAAGGCGGGCAGACTGAGAGACTTCCTAACAGTGAGAGAGCTGCTAAAGGGGCAAGGATTGCACAGACCTTACTGCTCAGGAGAAGGGGCAGGTAGACAAAATTATCCGGGTGCAGTCTGCCTAGCAGGTTGGGAACTTACAGGACCTTCAGGCACTCCATCCCCTGGCTGGCTACGTAGCTCCAAGGCCCCCTTCTGTGATACACAGCCTGCTGCACCTTCCTCCTGGCCAGCCCACATGTGGCTCACAAACCGGCAGCCCCTGCCCTGGCATCAGGCCAGCCAGAGGAAAGCCACGCCTACAGCAGCTACAAACACAAACCATAGAGGCTTCCACCTGTGAGTTTGGCCCACTGGTTCTGGCAGTAGAGAGAGGCATAGCAGCCAGGAAGCAGGAAACAGCTCTTCCCTCCCCCCAGGCAGCAGCACTGCTCCCCTGCAACCCCTGACATCCTCCAGGGGCTGAGCAGCTCCAGAGAGTAGAGCCTCTGGGCACTAAAGGGCACCATGTAGAAATATGAATCACCAAAGGAACCTGCTTCAAACCAAAATCCCACAAACACAAGAAAAAGGGTAAAGTGAAACTGATGTCATCAATCTTCCTGAAAGAGATTTCAAAATAAAAATCATAAACATGCTCATGGAGGTACAAAAAAACATTCAAGAACTCAGGAACGAATTCAGGGTGGGGATCCAATCATTGAATACATTGGAGGGATTTAAAAGCATTAGATATGGTGGAGGAGATGATAAATGAAAAAGAAATTAGAGAAGAGGAATACAAAGAAGTTGAGGCACAGAGAGAAAAAAGGACTCTAGGAATGAAAGAAAATTGAGAGAACAGTGTGACCATTCTAAACGGAACAATATTCGTATTATAGGGGTACCAGAAGAAGAAGAGTGAGAAAAAAGGATAGAAAGTCCCTTTGAGAAGGTAATTGCTGAAAACTTCCCCAATCTGGGAAAGGAGATAGTCTCTCAGTCCATGGAGGTGCACAGATCTCCCAACACAAGGGACTCAAGGAAGACAACACCAAGACATATAATAATTAAAATGGCAAAGATCAAGTATAAGGACAGACTAATAAAAGGAGACAGAGAAAAAAGATCACCTACAAAGGAAAATCCATCAGGCTATCATCAGACTTAGGAGAAACCTTACACACCAGAAGGGAGTGGCATGATATATTTAATGCAATGATGCAGAAGGGCCTCGAACCAAGAATACTCTATCCAGCAAGATTATCATTTATATTTGAGGGAGGGATTAAACAATTTCCAGATAAGCAAGAGCTGAGAGAATTTACCTCCCACAAACCATCTCTACAGTGTATTTTGGAGGGACTGCTATAGATGGAAGTGTTCCTAAGGCTAAATAGCTTGCACCAGAGCTAATAAAACTACTGTAAAGAAAGTAGAACAATTAATAACTAAGCAAATACAAAACTAAATCAACTACCTCCGAAGTCAGTGAAGGGATAGAAGAAGAGTACAAAATATGATACCTAATATATAAATAATGGAGGAAGAAGAAAAAGGAAGAGAAAAAAAGAGAGAACCTTTAGATTGTGTTTGTAATAGCATACTAAGTGAGTTGTTAGACTCTTAGATAGTAAGGAAGTCACCCTTGAACCTTTGGTAACCGCAAATCTAAAGCCTGCAATGGCAAAAAGTACACCCCTTTCAATATCACCCTAAATGTAAATGGTCTGAATGCACCAATCAAAAGACATAGAGTCACAGAATGGATAAAAAAAACAAGATCCATCTATATGCTACCTACAAGAGACTAACTTCAAACCCAAAGAAATACACACACTAAAATTGAAGGGATGGAAAAAGATATTTCATGAAACTAATAGGGGGAAAAAAGAAGGAATTTCAGTACTTGTATCAGACAAATAGGCTTCAAAACAAAGTCACAAGACAAAGAAAGACATTACTTAATGACAAAGGGGTCAGTCCAACAAGAGGATATAACCATTATAAATATCTGTACACTGAACACAGGAGCACCTACATATGTGAAACAAATACTAACAATTAAAGGGGGAAACAGAATGCAATGCATCCATTTTAGGAGATGTCCACACAACTCACTCCAAAGGACAGATCAACCAGACAAAAAATAAGGAGACAGAGGCATTGAACAGCACGTTAGAACAACTGGACCAAACAGACAGCTACAGAACACTCCACCCAAAAGCAGCAGGGTACCCATTCTTCTCAAGCCTACATGGAACATTTTCAAGAATAGATCATATACTAGGCCACAAAAAGACCCTCAGTAATTCAGAAGGATTAAAATTGTACCAGCCAGCTTCTCAGACTACAAGGGTATGAAACTAGAAATAAATTACAAAAGAAAACAAAAAAGCCCACAAACACATGGAGGCTTAACAGTATGCTCCAAAATAACCAGTGTATCAATGATCAAATAGAAAAAAGAGATCAAGCAAAATATGGAGACAAATTACAATAATTCAACACCACAAAATCTGTGGGACGAAGCAAAGGCTGTGTTAAGAGGAAAGTATATTGCAATACAGGCCTACCACAGGAAAGAAGAACAATCCCATATGAGCAGTCTAAACTCACAATTAGTGAAATGAGAAAAAGAAGAACAAATGAGGCCAAAAGTCAGTAGAAGGAGAGACATGATAAAGATTAGAGCAGAAATAAATAAAATCGAGAATAAAAAAATAGGAAGATTCAATGCAAGCAGGAACTGGCTCATCGGGAAAATAAACAAAATAGATAAACCCCTAGCCAGATTCATCAAAAAAAAAAGAGAGTCTACACACATAAACAAAATCAGAAATGAGAAAGGAAAAATCACTACGAACACCACTGAAACACCAAGAATTATTAAACAATACTATGAAATTATATGCTAACAAACTGGATAACCTAGAAGAAATGGACAATTCCTAGAAAAATACAACCTTGCAACGCTGACACAGGAAGAAACAAAAAATCTGAACAGACCAATTACTAGCAACGACATTGAATTGGTAATCAAAAAACTACGTAAGAACAAAACTCCTGGACCAGGTGGCTTCACTGCTGAATTTTATCAAACATTTAGTGAAGACCTAATACCTATACTCCTTAAAGTTTTCCAAAAAGCAGAAGAGGAGTTAATACTTCCAAACTCATTCTATGAGGCCAGCATAACTCGAATACCAAAACCAGGCAAGGACACCACAAAAAAGGAAAACTACAGACCAATATCTCTGATGAACATAGATGCAAAAATACTCAACAAAATATTAGCTAATTGCATAAAAAATACATCAAAAAGATCATCCATTATGATCAAGTAGGATTTATTCCAGGGATACAAGGATGGTACAACATTCGAAAATCCATCAACATCATCCACCACATCAACAAAAAGAAGGAAAAATATCACATGATCATCTCCATAGATGCTGAAAAAGCATTCAACAAAATTCAATATCCATTCATGATAAAAACTCTCAACAAAATGGGTATAGAGGGCAAATACCTTAACATAATAAAGGACATATATGACAAACCCACAGCCAACATTATACTTAACAGCCAGAAGCTGAAGGCCTTTCCTCTAAGATCAGGAACAAGAGAAGGATGCCCACCCTCCCCACTTCTATTCAACATAGTACTGGAGGTCCTAGCCATGGCAATCAGACAACACAAAGAAATACAAGGCATCCAGATTGGCAAGGAAGAAGTCAAACTGTCCCTGTTTGCAGATGACACGGTATTGTACATTAAAAAAACACTAAAGAATCCACTCCAAAACTACTAGATCAAATATCTGATTTCAGCAAAGTTGAGGGATACCAAATTAATACACAGAAATCTGTTGCATTCCTATACACTAATGATGAACTAGTGGAAAGAAAAATCAGGAAAACAATTTCATTCACGATTGCATCAAAAAGAATAAAATACCTAGGAATAAACCTAACCAAGGAAGTGAAAGACCTGTACTCTGAAAACTACAAGACACTCAGAGAAATTAAAGAAGATACTAATAAATGGAAACACATCCCGTGCTCATGGATAGGAAGAATTAATATTGTCAAAATGGCCATCCTGCCTAAAGCAATCTACAGATTCAATGCAATCCCTATCAAAATACCAACAGCATTCTTCAACGAACTAGAGCAAATAGTTCTAAAATTCATATGGAACCACAAAAGACCCCGAATAGCCAAAGCAATCCTGAGAAGCAAGAATAAAGCTGGGCGGGGGGAGCGGGCGCGGGGGAAGATTCTGATCCCCAACTTCAAGCTCTACCAGAAAGCCATGGTAATCAAGACAATTTGGTACTGCCACAAGAACAGACCCATAGACCAATGGAACTGGCTAGAGAGCTCAGATATATAAACCCAAGCCTATATGGTCAATTAATATACAATAAAGCAGCCCTGGATATACAATGGTGAAATGACAGCCCCTTCAACAACTAGTGTTGGAAAAACTGGACAGCTACATGCAAAAGAATGAAACTGGATTATTGTCTAACTCCATACACAAAAGTAAACTCAAAATGGATCAAAGACCTGAATGTAAGTCATGAAATTATAAAACTCTTAGAAGAAAACATAGGCAAAAATCTCTTGAATATAAACATGAGCAACTTTTTCCTGAAAGCATCTCCTTGAGCAAGGAAACAAAAGCAAAAATGAACACATGGGGCTCCATCAAACTAAAAAGCTTCTGTACAGCAAAGGACACCATCAACAGAACAAAAAGGCATCCTACAGTATGGGAGAATATATTTGTAAACAACATATCCAACAAGGGTTACCATCCAAAATATATAAAGAACTCCCATGCCTCAACACCCAAAAAGCAAATAAGCCTATTAAAAAATGGGCAGAGGATATGAACAGACACTTCTTCAAAGAAGAAATTCAGATGGCCAACAGGCACATGAAAAGATTCTCCACATCACTACTTATCAGGGAAATACAAATAAAAATCACAATGAGATATTGCTTTACACCAGTTAGGATGGCCAGCATTAAAAAGACTAAGAACAAATGCTGGCAAGGATGTGGAGAAAGGTGAATCCTACTACACTGCTGGTGGGAATGTAAGCTAGTTCAACCATTGTGGAAAGCAATATGGAGGTTCCTCAAAAACCTAAAAATAGAAATACCATTTGACCCAGGACTTGCACTCCTAGGAATTTACCCAAAGAAAACAACTTCTCAGATTCAAAAAGACATATGGACCCCTATGTTTATTGCAAATGGAAATTCATCCCATGCTCTTGGCTAGGTAGAATAAATATTGTCAAAATGGCTATACTACCTAAAGCAATCTACAGGTTCTATGCAATCCCTATCAAAATACCACCAGCTTTCTTCAATGAACTGGAACAAATAATTCTAAAATTCATATGGAACCACAAAAGACCCCGAATAGCCAAAGCAATCCTGAGAAGGAGGAATAAAACAGAGGGAATACGTGCCTGACTTCAAGCTCTACTACAAAGCCACAGTAATCAAGACAATTTGGTATGGGCCCAAAAACAGAACCACAGACCAGTGGAACAGAATAGAAAATCCAAACATTAACCCAAACATATACAGTCAATTAATATTTTATAAAGGAGCCTTGGATATACAATGGGGAGATGACAGCCTCTTCAGCAGCTGGTGTTGGAAAAACTGGACAGCTACATGTAAGAGAATGAAACTGGACTACTGTCTAACCCCATACACAAAAGTAAACTCAAATGGATCAAAGACCTGAATGTAAGTCATGAAACCATGAAACTCTTAGAAAAAAACAGGCAAAAATCTCTTGGACATAAGCATGAGCGACTTCTTCATGAACATATCTCCCCGGGCAAGGGAAACAAAAGCAAAAATAAATAAGTGGGACTATATCAAGCTGAAAAGCCTCACTACAGCAAAGGACACCATCAGTAAAACAAAAAGACATCCTACAGTATGGGAGAATATATTCATAAATGACATATCCGATAAGGGGTTGACATCAAAATATATAAAGAACTCACGCACCTCAACAAACAAAAAGCAAATAATCCAATTAAGAAATGGGCAGAGGATATGAATAGACACTTCTCCAAAGAAGAAATTCAGATGGCCAACAGGCACATGAAAAGATGCTCCACATCGCTAATCATCAGAGAAGTGCAGATTAAAACCACAATGAGACATCACCTCACACCAGTGAGGATGGCCAACATCCAAAACACAAACAACAACAAATGTTGGTGAGGATATGGAGAAAAGGGAACCCTCCTACACTGCTGGTGGGAATGCAAATTAGTTCAACCATTGTGGAAAGCAGTATGGAGGTTTCTCAAAAAACTCAAAATAGAAATACCATTTGACCCAGGAATCCCACTCCTAGGAATTTACCCTAAGAATGCAGCCGGCCAATTTGAAAAAGACAGATGTACCCCTATGTTTATTGCTGCACTATTTACAATAGCCAAGAAATGGAAGCAACCTAAGTGTCCACCAGTAGATGAATGGATAAAGAACATGTGGTACAGATACACAATGGAATATTATTCAGCCATAAGAAGAAAACAAATCCTACCATTTGCAACAACATGGATGGAGCTAGAGGGTATTATGCTCAGTGAAATAAGACAAGCCGAAAAAGGCAAGTATCAAATGATTTCACTCAAACATGGAGTATAAGAACAAAGAAAAAAACTGAAAGAACAAAACAGCAGCAGACCTACAGAACCCAAGAATGGACTAACAGATACCAAAGGGAAAGGGACTGGGAGGATGGGTGGGAAGGGAGGGATAAGGGGGAAAAAGGGGCATTACGATTAGCAGATGTAATTTGGGGGGGGCGCGGGGAGGGCTGTACAACTCAGAGAAGACAAGTAGTGATTCTATAGCATCTCACTACGCTGATGGACAGTGACTGTAATGGGGTTGGTAGGGGGGACCTGATGAAGGGGGTAGTTTAATAACCATTATGTTGCACATGTAATTGTAGATTAATGATACCAAAATAAATTATTTTAAAAAGTGGTCAGTATGAGTGGGGCCTTGATAATATGGGTAAATGTAGTAACCACATTGTTTTTCATGTCAAACCTTCATAAGAGTGTATATCAATAATACCTTAATAAAAAAAAGAGTAATTGTGAGTTTATTTTTTATAAATATGTCATATTTGGGAAAAAATGTTAAAAAAGGTGGTTAAAACGGTGAATTTTATGTTATCTACATTTTATTATAAAAAATCTGAACTAGAAAAAATAAAATTGGGAATATTAAAAAAAAAAGAACTTAGGTTTACACAAAAACCTGCACACAGATGTTAATAGCAGTTTACTCATAATTGTTAGACCTTGGAAGTAACCAAGGTGTTCGTCAATAGGTTAATGATAAATAAGCTGTGATCCACCCAGACAATGGAATTTATTCAGCACTAAAAAGAAGTGAGGTATCAAGCCATGAAAAAGCATGGAGGAAGCTTAAATGCATATTACTAGGTGACCGAAGCCAATCTGGAAAGGCTACACACTGTATGATTCTACATATATGACATTCTGGAAAAGGCAAAAGTATGGAGACAATAAAAAGATCGGTGGTTGTCAGGTTTTTTGGGGGTGGGGAGACAACAGCAGTAGCACAAAGGGTTATTAGGGCAAAAAATATTCTGTATGATACTGTAATAATGGATGCATGTCATTATGCATTTGTCCAAACCCATTCAATGTAAAACACCAAGACTGAACCATAATATAAACAATGGACTTGGGGAGACTGTAATGTGTCAGTGTAAGTTCACCAGCTATAACAAATGTTATAATGCTTAATGGGGGATGTTGTTAATGGGGGAGATCTTGCATGTGTGGGGGCAAGGGCCATCTAAGAAATAACTATCATACTCTCAATGCTGTGAGCCTAAAACTGCTCTTAAAAATTTGTCGTAATTTTTTTTAAGTTAATGATGCTCATCTTTTTAGACCCCCTTCCCATCACCCTCAAAACTAGAGGTCAGGCCAGAGTCTGAATTGGTTGGACCAAGCCTTGTGCTACTAATTCCTTGCTATGTGACTTTCAGAAATTCACTTCACTTCTCTGAGCCTCACTTTCCTCATCTGTAAAGTGGGGATAGAGTTGCTGATAGAAAATTGCTCTGAAAGCTCCAAAGAACCACCTCAATTCAAAGGTGTATTTTGGACTTATATTTCAATCTCAAACTCATGATCTTCAGGAGAAGTTTAGCCTTCAAATGTGCTTTACATCATGTTTTAATGTTCTGCATGTTATTAAAACTTTAGGCCAGAGAATGAAGTTTCCTACTTGCCATAGGCCCCACCATGCCTAACTTTCTGGCACTGGGCAACTTTACACGTTATCATATCTGTCTGGCTCCAGAAGGCAGTTGAATCTGAGACCCCTTGTTCCACACCAGTATTTCCTCTACCCACTGAGTGTTAGCCCTCCTACTTTGTGAAGTGGGAGAGGAAAGAGGGAAGATGACATAGTCCCTGCTATCAAGAATTTAGCTTGGTAAAAATCAGAGCAGAGTGTTTTGATGCCACGGGAGAAAGTGGTCCAGGGTCAAGTCAGATTCTGTGGGGTATCAGGAAGGGCTCCTAGGGAAGGTGTTGTTTGAGCCTGGCCTTGAAAAATTTAGACATTAAGGGAAGGCACTTCAGGAATATGACATAGCCTCAACAAGGTTCAGGACAGGGGGGGACAAAGAATAGACCAGCTTATCTTCTTATCTTAAAAGGGAGCAGACTGAGACAGATAGATCACCAGGAGGTAGGCAGCTGAAGGCCCAGCATGCCAGGTTAGGTAGTGGGGGGTTAATTTGGAAGTGACAACAAGGTATTCAAAGTTGTTGAGCAAGGGTTGGCATGGTCCAGGCTCCAATTTCCAAAGGATGATCTAACAGGGTGCATGGGATGGCTGTAAAGATAGCTAGCTGTAAGGCTGGAGACATAGAAGTTTCAGCAATTACCCAGTTGCAATGGGGGCTACTGGCCAGGTGGTGGCAGTGGAGATGGAGGGAGACACTGCAGAGGAAGAATTAGCAGAACTTGGCAGACAGTTGATTTGCTTAGTGATAATCCCCTAAACAGCCTTTCCTCTTGCCTTCTGTGAAGCCAGCCTTTCCCAGTCTTCCCCTACCTCCTACCTCTTTCCTTCCTGGACGCTCTTTCTGTCTCCCTTACAGGCCATTTCTCCTAGACCTCTCCATCAGTTGTAATGGTTCCTCAAGATTCTTCCCCCATTTCCTTCTCTCATCCAACATGTTCTCAAGGGCAGAGGCAGATACACAAAAGCCAATGAAGCCTAACCTTCAGAACCCCTCCTGTACAAGGACCCTTTATGGCTAGAAGTATCTGGGGATTATAAAGCAGTCTAGAGGAGGTGGGGAAGCCAGATTGCAACCAAAAAGCATTTACATTTAAGCATTCTGGTAATTTGCCTAAAGAGATATCAGAAGAAAATGGCATTAATCCCTAAGGCTGTAATGATTTGTCATGATTTAATTGTGCATTCCATTACTATCTCTTAAGCCAAGGACCATCACAGCTTGGAACATAGGTTCCCATCTGTCTAACTCCTGGATTCCTCCTGCAGGCATCCCAGGCACCTCAGACTCATGTATCTGAAGCTGCATTCATGATCTGAACCACAAAATTTGCTCTGGAGTGATGGCCCACCATCCACCCAGTTGCTCAAACTAGAAAAGTAGGCATCACATTCTGTTTTCCCTCATGCCTCACATCCAGCCACTGTCATGTCCATTACAGTATCTTAAATACTTCATTCTATCAATATCTTTCCAGTCCCATACCCAATCCTTACATCGTGATGACTTATAGTCAGTGACAGTTCTGGCTCATTGGAACTTCTGGGACTTTCATCATTCTCCCTACTACCATTACCTCCAGTTGCCTCCCCACCCCATTCTTTGATATGGACAATTGCTGTTTCCTCAGTCTTCCCTAAAGTGCTATGCAAATGAAGCTTCAAGCTGAGTCACGTTCTCTAGCCTTCTGCTCTCTATCAGCCAAACAGCTGCTCCCAACCCTCCTCGCAAGTAAAAATTCTAAAACTTGGAATAAAATACCTAGGAATAAACCTAACGAAGGAAGTGAAGGACCTATACTCTGAAAATCACAAGACACTCATGAGAGAAATTAAAGAGGATACCAATAAATAGAAACACGTCCCATGCTCATGGATAGGAAGAATTAATATTGTCAAAATGGCCATCCTGCCTAAAGCAATCTACAGATTCAATGTAATCCCTATCAAAATTCCAATAGCATTCTTCACTGAACTAGAGCAAAGAGTTCTAAAATCCATACGGAACCACAAAAGACCCCAAATAGCCAAAGCAATCCTGAGAAGGAAGAATAAAGTGGGGGGGGATTATGCTCCCTCACTTCAAGCTCTACTACAAAGCCACAGTAATCAAGACAATTTGGTACAGGCACAAGAACAGACCCATAGACCAATGGAACAGACTACAGAGCCCAGATATAAACCCAAGCACATATGGTCAATTTAATATACAATGAAGGAGCCATGGATATACAAGGGGAAATGACAGCCTCTTCAACAACTGGTGTTGGCAAAACTGGACAGCTGCATGCAAAAGAATGAAACTGGGTTATTGTCTTAACCCCATACACAAAAGTAAACTCAAAATGGATCAAAGATCTGAATGTAAGTCATGAAAACATAAAACTCTTAGGAAAAAAGCATAAGCAAAAATCTCTTGAATATAAACATGAGCAACTTTTTACTGAACACATCTCCTCGGGCAAGGGAAACGAAATAAAAAATGAACAAATGGACTACATCAAGCTAAAAAGCTTCTGTACAGCAAAGGACACCATCAGTAGAACAAAAAGGCACCCTACAGTATGGGAGAATATATTCATAAATGACATATCCGATAAGGGGTTGACATCCAAAATATATAAAGAACTCACGCACCTCAACAAACAAAAAGCAAATAATCCAATTAAAAAGTGTCCAGAGGATATGAATAGACACTTCTCCAAAGAAGAAATTCAGATGGCCAACAGGCACATGGAAAGATGCTCCACATCGCTAATTATCAGGGAAATGCAAATTTAAGCCACAATGAGATATCACCTCACACCAGTTAGAATGGCCAACATAGAAAAGACTAGGAACAACAAATACTGGGGAGGATGCCAAGAAAGGGGAACCCTCCTACACTGCTGGTGGGAATGTAAATTAGTTCAACCATTGTGGAAAGCAGCATGGAGGTTCCTCAAAAAACTCAAAATAGAAATACCATTTGACCCAGGAATTCCACTCCTAGGAATTTGCCCTAAGAATGCAGCAGCGCAGTTTGAAAAAGACATATGCACCCCTATGTTTATCACAGCACTATTTACAATAGCCAAGAAATGGAAGCAACCTAAGTGTCCATCAGTAGATTAATGGATGAAGAAGAGGTGGTACATATACACAATGGAATATTATTCAGCCATAAGAATAAAACAAATCCTACCATTTGCAACAACATGGATGGAGCTAGAGGGTATTATGCTCAGTGAAATAAGCCAGGCAGAGAAAGACAAGTATCAAATGATTTCACTCATCTGTGGAGTATAGGAACAAAGAAAAAAATGAAGGAACAAAACAGCAGCAGACTCACAGAATCCAAGAATGGACTAACAGATACCAAAGGGAAAGGGACTGGGGAGGATGGGGGGGAAGGGAGGGATAAGGGGGAAAAGGGGCATTACGATTTAGCACACGTAATGCAGTGGCGGGGGACACGGGAAAGGCAATATTTATAGAGAAGACAAGTAATGGTTCTATAGCACCTTATTATACTGATGGACAGTGACTGTAGTGAGTATGTTGGGGGGACTTGATAATAGGGGGTCTAGTAACCATAATGTTGTTCAAGTGATTGTACATTAACGATACCTAAATAAATAAAGAAATACATAAATAAATAAAAAAGAAATACCATTTGACCCTGGAATTCCACTGCTAGGAATTCAATGTCAGATTCAAAAAGACATATGCACCCCTATGTTTATCACAACACTATTTACAATAGCTAAGATATGGAAGCAACCTAAGTATCCATCAGTAGATGAATGGATAAAGAAGAGGTGGTACATATACACAATGGAATACTATTCAGCCATAAGAAAGAAAGAAATTCTACAATTTGCAACAACATGGATGGCGCTAGAGGGTATTATGCTTAGTGAAATAAGTCAGGTGGAGAAAGACAAATACCAAATGATTTCCCTCATTTGTGGAGTATAACAATTTGGAAGCCAAACTGAAGGAACAAAATAGCAGGCGACTCACAGACTCCAAAAAGGGAGTAGTGGTTACCAAAGGAGAGGTGTGGGGGAGGGCAAGTGGGGAGGGAGGGAGGAGGGGATTGTGGGGTATCATAATTGGTGCACATGGTGTGTGGGGGTCACAGGGAAGACAGTGTAGCTCAGAGAAGACATATAGGGACTCTGTAGCATCTTACTATACTGATGGACAGTGACTGCAATGGGGTATGGTGGAGGGTACTCAATAATAAGGGTGAATGTAATAACCACATTGTTTTTCTTGCGAAACCTTCATAAGAGTGTGTATCAGTGATACCTTGAAAAAAATATCTAGAGTTTGGGCCATCTGCACCAGCATCCTAATCAATCCCCCTGAGGCCTGTCTCTCCTCCTCCCTGAAGTCCCAGCTCTTGCAGGGTTTCCATTCCAATGGAGTCAACAGAGACCAAGCATGTGAGAATGTAATACAATGTCAGGCACTGATGAGGGCTCATAACATAATAAGGCAGGAGGAGGGAACAGAGATGAAGGGCAGAGCAGATGCCATTCTTGAAAAGGTGGTCTCTGGTAAGGGGACAGTTGAACAGAGAGATCTGAAGGTTTCTCCACACAGCCTCCAGGGAAATCTTTTCCAACAGCAGCTGTGATGCAGTCACACTCCTACTTCAAGTCCTTCCAAGGCTTCCATGAAATGCTTTCTGAGGCCCTCATGGTGGCCCCTGCCACATTCTCTAGCCTCATCTCTGCCAGCTCGCTGCCCTCCAGCCATGCTTGCTCCCACTGGTGTCTCTCCCCAGGCTCTTTCTCCACTCTGGGCTTTCTTACACATGTTCTCTCTTTCCTTTCCACCCAGTCCAAACTTAGAGGGTAACATCACCACCTCTAGAATCCCTCCCTGGCCCTCCGACTATGTTCTACCTCCTGTAACATTTTATGAATTTTTTTGCCTTTCAGCACTTTACCACTAGGAATAATTCCTTGAGTTCCAAAAGACTCATGGTAAGAAAGGAGTCACATCTATCTGTCTTATTCACTTCTGTGCATGTGTCTGTGCCTGTTGTCTGGGGGAGTGACAAGCACATACTAAATATCAAAAGATAGGGGTTGGTTGATGTCCACGTGTGCGAAAGCAACAACTCACATGTGTTATATTCACTCAAAACTGTATTATAGTGATAAACACTAAGCATCAACCTGTGTTTCTACACAGATTATTTCACTTAATTCTCACAATAACCCTATTAAGTCGATTATCACCCCTGTTTCACAGATAGTGAAAAGGATGGTTAAATAATTGTCCCAAGTGACACAGCTGGAAAGCAGCAGGGCAGGGATTGAACCCAGAGACTCACTTATGTGTATGCCCTTAACTGCTCAGGACAACCTGTCAGTCCAGGTCTGCAGAGTGTCAGGCATTAATCTAGGCACCAAGGAGATGATATTGGGGAAAAAAACAGTAAAAAAAAACCTCTCAAAGTTCCAGCTTTTATTGAGCTTATATTCCTTGTGGGGAAAGCAAAGTTAACAAATAAGCAAGTAAAAGTATAAAATAATGACAGGTAATATGTGTTAAGAAAAAAGAAAAGTAGGGCTGGGGAGAGGGTGTGAGGGGCACAGGAGGTGTTATTTTAGATGAGGTGGTCTAGTAAAGCCTCCGTGGTGTGGTGATGTTTGACCAGAGAATGCTTTGAGGGAAGAGCATTCTAAGCAGAGGTGAGTAAGTACAAGGACTCTGAGGCCACCCCAGCTTATCCTGACAGGAAGCAGGAGGCCCAGGAGGCTGCCGTGGAAAGGGAAAGAGTAGGAGATGAGGTCCGAGGGGAGGGCCAGGCCGGGATCTAGCAGGGCTTTGAAGGCCAAATTAAGGACTTTGAATGGAATTCCAAGTGTGAGCTGAATGAAGGGCTTTGAGCAGAGGCAGTGCTGAGAATGGACTGCCGTGGTGAGATTCTAACACGATTGCTGTAGTCTAGGTGAGAGGTGGTACAGACTGAAATTTTTAAACAGAATGGAAATCTGGGAGAAGGGTTGCCATATTTAGCAAATAACTCTTCTGGGGGACCTCTGAAAAGACCCCCCAGGAGGCAGCTGTAGAGTGGCTGAGGTCCCAGGAGGCAAGGAGAGTGTGGGGAAGGAGCTGCTAGCACACGTCTCTTCTCTCTGGGAGGACTGAGAACTCCTTAGAACACAGCCAGGAGTGCTAACTTCCCAGGTTGAATCCAGCACATCTTAATCAAGCACACCAATCAGAAACCACCCAACCCTAAAAGAAGGAAACTAAAATCATGACGCCCAGTTCTAGGAAGGGTGTGGAAAGACAGGCACTCACATGCTGCTGGGGGGAGTGTAAATGTGCATTCTCTTTTTAAATTGGGGGTTTTTAAAGACTGTTTTCTTAAAAAGAAAAAATGTTTTAAATTAAAAAATATCCTTTGCCCCAGAAATTCCACTTTTAGAAATGTATGCTAAGGAATGAGTTAGAAAAAAATGAGCAAATATGCAAGTACAAAGATATTCATCACAGCATTATTTATAAAAACAAAAAAAATTTGGACATGACTAAAGGTTCAACAAAAGAAAAATGGACAAAGTTAGGAAGAAGTAGTTGGGAGACAAGAAAGTTCAAATAGCCAATAAATATACTGAAAAGATGGTCACCTTCACGAATAATCAGAGAAATATAAAGTGAAAAAAAAAGTATTTCACAGAGCAGAGAGGACTTTGCCTCTATCTGTAGAGTTGCGTTTTATTTAACAATTCTACACCCCAGATTATGGTCTCTGAAAGGACTTGTTGCAGAAAAGGCTGAGTCTGTGACTAGGGCTGAAACATACAAGTTGAGCCTGGGACATCTGCCTAAACCAAGAAGCTAGCAAAGTTTTCAGATTTAAAAAAATGAAGTCTTGTTGCAAAGACACAACAACCTTCACAAGGGGGCTACCACTGGCCAGTGCAAAGACCACTGAAACCTCAAAAGGCAAATATTGACCTGAGGTCAATAAGAGGGAACATATACAGCACTTTATGTTGTTGTCTTGTTAGTTAAAGAGAAAAGGAAGTAAAAAATAATGGAATGTGTGTGTGTTAATTCTAGGAGAGTGGTACATAGGTGTTTTTATACTTTTATTTTTTTTAACTTAAAAACAATTAAAAAATGTTTCTAGAATAGAGGTAACACAAAATTTGCTTTCTAATTACTCTTTAAAACGTACATATTTTTAAGTACATATGTTTTATACATTTTTCTGATGTGTTTTATATTTTACAATTAAGTTTTTAAAAAGCATGCAACAGTAAGGGATGGCTTGATTACATTAGGGTAGAGCTATTATAATGGCATAATGTACAGTCATTAGAGTGATGTATTGACATGGGACATACTGAAAACAGCAGGGTGCAGAGTAGTAGTATATTTTGTATAAGTCCAATTTATAAATTGAGAGAATGAATATGTTTGTATAGGTAGAGAAGTAAATATGAAAGTGTTCACCAATATGTTGAGTGGGCTTATCTTTGGGTGGTAGGATATGGGTATAATTTTAACGTTTGGTATGTTTGCCTGAATTTTAAACATTTTGATCACATGTGAAAATCATTATAAAAGCAACACACAATAAAAATCCAAACCATCTCGATCCAATCTCCCACCTGTAACTAGTCTGGCCAGAATTTCCTCACTATCCTCCTCACAGATTGTTTTTCAGACCTTTACACCAACACACACACATTTTCTCTTTTTAACAAAAATGAGATGACACTGTACATTGTTCTACAGCTTGCATTTATTTAGCAATGCAGTTAAAGAGATATTTTATTTGTGAATCATACTTGTATAATCAGAAAAAATACAATTATTTCTTATTTTGGAAAAAATAATGCTGTAGATACATATTACTGACATGATAAAATATGAAAAAAAAACTAACAGCATGTATATGATTCTGTTTCATAGAAATAAATATATCCAAGTAAGTAAACAAAAAGTAGGTAAAAATTCTAAAATATACCCCAAACTGTTAAATGTGATCGTCTTGTTGAGGATGAGAAGGCAAAAACTGTGATCTTTTCTTCTTTATATTCTATATTTTCTTTAAAAACATTTTTTGCAGTGAGCACACATTGTTTCTTTTTAATTTATTAACTTGCCTCCCAGCTTTATTGATATAATTGACATATAACATCGTCATTTTGAACTTCTAAAATAGATTTTCTTACAGCGGTAATAAGTGTGTGCTCTTTATAAAAAATAAAATCCAGTGTTATGAAGTATAAATCAAAAAATATGTCCTTCCCTTCACCTTCTCGGTTCCACTTCCCAAACGTAACCAATGTTAACAGTTGCTTGCACTTCCTCATAAGTTTTCCATGAATGTGTCTTTTATGTCTACAAATGATATATATTATATATATACTATATATATGTACCTTATATCTTGTCTTTTTTCACTTAATATAGTGTGACGTTTTTCCAGGACAATACATATAGATCTGTCTCTTATTTTCACATAGCTGCTGGACTACTAGTCAATTATGTAGCTACACCGTGATATGTAGCTAACTTTGTACCATGCTCTGATAAACAATCTTGCACATTTATATCTTGAGTTGTGCAAGTAAATATGTAAGATAAATTCTTAAAGTGAAAGAGAATTGCTGGGTCAGAGTATGTGAATTTAAGATTTCCATAGACACTACTAAATATTGCCTTCCAAGGGGGCTGCACCAATCTCTAGCGCCACCAACAGGGCATGAAAGGTGCCTGTTTGCCCCTTCCTGGCCTATTTCACTAATTAGTAAGCTCTTGAAACATTTGCTGCAAAATATCAACTGTCCTGAATTAAAGGCTTTGTTTTTATTTTAGTTTTTTATCTTGACACAAACTCTTGTTGAAAAGCTATTCTATGCCTAAGGTAAAACAAAATTTCCCAACAGTGTACAATGGTATAGAGTAAAAAGAAAGTTTCCCTATCCATGATCTCCCACCCCATCCAACCCTGTTACCCTGAGAAAGGCTGTTCTACGAAAACACAGTTTCATATGTATGGATAATGGGTATTTCCCCCACTAATTTTTACACAAAGAGTAGTGGATGTTGCATGCTTTTTTTAAAGAAAGGATCTCAGGTACAAAAAGTTGGATTAATTAAAATCTTTAATCTGTGACACATTGTTATTTTCTGTTCATGGCCCTCTTTTATTTATTTACTTTTTTTTTTACTTATTCACTTCTTTATATATTTACTTATTAATATTATAGTAATACTGACAGCAATTCACATCTTCCAATGGACTCTACTTCCATCTTATTCAAGCTGTTTTCCCCTTCCCTAAACCAGGAAACCATGATCTTGAACTATGCATTTATTGTTTTTTTGCCTGTGGTTTTGTGGTTTGGGTTCTATATGATAACTAAACAATATACTGTTTGGTTTTAGTTGTTTCTGAATTTTAGAAAAAGGGTATAGTGGTGTGGGTATTCCTTGGGGTCTTTCTTTTTTTTATACTCAATATTATATTAATAAAAATCATCCATACTGTTGTGTCTGGCTGCGGTTCATCCAAATTTCACTCTTGTGTAATATTTCATTTTGTCAAGGTACCCCCATGTATTTATCCATTCTCCTGTTTAGGAGCAGTTTGGGTTCTGTCCATCATTTGTTCGCTGCTGTTTTGACTATCCATGTACATGTCTCCAGGAGTGCTTGTGCTAGACATGCCCCTGGATATTTGCCCAAGAGAGGAACTGCTGGGTTTTAAGGTATGTAAGTAAATGTTTGATTTTACAAGAAAATGACAAATTGTTTTCCAAATGGTTGTATGGATATATATTCTCACCAGCAATGTATAAAAGACCTATTGTTCTTCTCCAATACTTGGTGTTATCCAATTTCTTAATTTTTTCCATAGATGGGATATAAACTGATATGGTCTCTCATTACAATTCTGATTTGTATTTTCTTCATTACTGATGATATCAAGCATCTCTTCAAGAGCTTTTTAGCCAGATTTCCTCTTCTTTGGAACATATGTTCAAGTCTTTTCCTGTTTTCTAATGGCTTATTGTCATTTATTGATTTGTAGAAGGTGTTCAGAATATCTTGATATATATCTTTGAATGGTTATAGGTGTTTGCACATTTCTTATTCAAATGTGTATCTTGTAATTTCATTTTCTTTAATTTTAATAGTTTAATTTATTAATATTTTCTTTTATAACTAACTTGTGCTTTGTTTAAGAGATTCCTTATGACCACGAGGTCAGAAGAAATTCCCTTATATTGTCTCCTAAAAGTTTTAAAGTTTTGCTTTTAATAATTAGGCCCTTAAATACCTGGAGTTGATTTTTCTGTGTTGTGTGAGTCAATGATCTAATTTCATTTTTTCCCATAGAGATGACCATTTTTTCCAGCTCAACTTATTGTATAGTCCCTCTTTTGATCTGCCATGTCACCCCTGTCATTTATCAAAGTTTCTTATATTCATGAGTTGATTTTGGTGAGTTCCTGTTGCTACCAATACCATCTTGTCTTCACTACTATAGCCTTTCAACAATTCTCCTAAAGCAAGTCTCTTTGCTTTATTATTTTATTCCTCCCTATATATTTTTTAATTGGCTTGTTGAGTCTCATGAAAAACCCTGTTGTAACTTTTATTAGCATTGCACTGAGTCTTAGAGATCAATGTGGAGAGAACTGTGTCTTTACAATACTGAGTCTTCCCATCCATGAACACAAGATTATCTCCATTTACTTATAAATAAATCTTGAAGATTATCCCAGATCTGCAGGTTGGGATCCACCCTACATTTTAAAAGATCATACTTGTCTATCGTGTGACTGTCAAATGATTTATTTAATCAATCTTCTATTTTGGACACTTGAATTGGTTTCATTCTCTATCTTTAGAAACAACATTTTAGTGGATACACTTTCAGTGAATATCTGTTTTTATGTATATGACAGTGTGTGTGTGTTTTAAGTATCTCTCTACTACTTACTACCCTGCATTCAGCATTACGGTGCTAGGTGTCCTCGGTCCTTATTCCTCACCATATTCCTTCCCGAGTCTTTCCCAGGAGACTGGCATGAGTCTGTGATCCCCAAGGATTGGGATCAGGGTCTACTAGGGAGTCTACAATCATTTCTCCTGACGTTAGGGGTGAGGTAGGGAGATTTGGGGTAAAATAAACTGATTTCCTTAGAATGGAAAAATTGCTTCATTTCTAAGGATTGCCAAGTTTTTCATACATGTTTCATACATGTTTCAAAGTCACCTACCATCCCCGAGAAGTTAACATCATTACCTTGCTGTTATTCCTACGTTTGCCTGAGACATTGTGAGGGCCCAGTTCACAAAGCATTTTAGAGACCTCACCTGGATTACAACCTGGGTTGTCCCAGCAAGCCTGAGGAATGTTTATTGACAAGTAGATAGGGGTGTGAGTTTATCAATAAACACTCGTTATCCTTTCAAAGTTCTAAACATTTCTCTTATACACATCAACTGGCTCGTTGTTTTGTTAATGAAAAGTCAACATCATTTGCATCTCTGAGGGCCTCTCCCTCGTTCACAGTGGGGTATTGGGAGGGCCGAGCTGGTGTTAGGGAGAGAGCTAGAGGCCACAGTTCCTCTGATCTCGGCACCTAACCCAGTATGACACCTAGCTCTATAAATATTATTATCATTCAGAACATTTACAGATTAATGACCCTAATAGCTGCTATTTCCTGGGCCTCTATCGTGCTCCAGGCACAGTGGGAAGTTTTTACTTGTGCAGCAATTTATAATCCTCCAAGTCCTGTGAGGTCTGAGGCCTTGTCCCTTTTTGCTGGGTGTGGTTAACTCAGGCTCAGAGAGGTAAATAGCCTAAAATCACAAAGCAAATAGCTAGCAAAACAGGAATGTAAACCCGTATTTTGTCCAATTCTAAACTTTGCTCATCTTGTACTTCTTGCTGTTTGGATGAGCGCTTTTCATTTTTGTGCTCATACAAAATCAGATAGTCATGCCAGTGTTGCCTGCCTCTGTATAATCGTGAGCATTATATTATTACTGAATAGCCAACCCAAGCAAGTCAGTCCTGGAGGCAGACTAATACAGTATTAGTAATAATTCTAACCATTTCCAGACCACCAGTAATCCTCACAACAACTCCATTGAGATAGGATTTATTATAATTCCCATTTTGCTGATGAGGGAACTAAGGTTCAGAAAGGTGAACTCTTTGCTCAAGGTTCATATGTATGGATTTGAAGGGTCCTGAAAGAAAGGTGGGAGAAGAGTGAAGCAAGGCAAGAGAGGACTGTCTCCAAGACCCAGGGCGGGGCTTCCCACAGCTCTGCGAGGGGTTGGGAGGAAACCGGGAACTTGGTGAAGGCATTTGTCAGTCTTCCCCACAACCCCTAACAAAATTACAGGCATGTAGAAGGCGTTCCACAAACATTCCTCACAGCCTATTCTTCTAACATTATCAGTAAAAATGAAACTCTATCTCTACTCCCTACAAGTTCCCATTAAGAAATTGTCACATATCTTTAGAACTATTCTCTTGTACATGTGTATATGTTCTTCTAATAGAAATGGTAGCACACAATGCACACAGTTCTTCACCTTAATTCTTTTAACTTAACACTACATCACAGAGAACTTTCCCTACCTCCTTCATCTGCAAATCCAGACACACCTCATTTTTTAAAATACACTCTATTTATCCACCGATGATCATACACATTCATGTAACAGATCCCTGTGGATAGACTTTTGGGTTGTTTCCAGTCTGTGCTATGACAAAAGTGGTTTCTGAGAACGTTCTTTACTACTACTCTTACTACTCCTATCATCATCTTGTAATTCATATACCATAAATTCATGCTTTTAAAATATACAATTCAGGGGCTTTTAGTATATTCAAAAAACGGCACAATTATTAGCACTATCTAATTCTGGGAACATTCTTGGACACACATTTAATGGCCTTTATGAATGTGTCAGCAGGAGGCTCTTCTAGAATTGCAGTTGCTGAGCTCTGGGGAGATGATACCTCCCAATTCCTCTCTCCCAAATGACAAAAAAAGGTGTGGCTTATTCATTACCCACAAGCCAAAGCCCCAGGCCAGGTGGCTTGGGATCACCACATTACCCCACCCCACTGAGCGCTTACCTGTGGCAATGACTGCCCAGTGCCTTAGAAAAATTAGGTCCATCTGGATTTTCACACATTTGATTTGCTTTAAGCAGGCCAGGCTAACTCCAGTTAGAGCAGGCTAATGATGGGAAATGCCCCAGAACATGGACTCTAACGTCCCAATTCCATACTGTCCTGTTGTGTGGGCCTTTAAAAAAAACTAAATCGGGTAATGCCATTCCTCAGCTCCAAAACTCTACCCCCAAAAAGTGCAGCCAAAATAAATAAACTCTGCAATGGCTAGCATCAAACAAAGTCCTTACAAAGGCCTACAAGACCCGAAATGATCACCTCTGTGACTCCATCTCCCACGTGTCTCCCTCTTGCTCACTCTGCTCCAGCCCAACTGGCCCCTTGGCTGATTCTCTAGCTCACCCAGCACATTCTCACCTCAGGGACTTTTCACTGCTGCTCCCTCTGCCTAAAGCACTCCTCTCCCAGAAAACTGCATGGTTCATTTCCTGACTTTGCTCCCATTTCTGCTCCCGTGGCATCCCTCAGAGAAACCTTCTTTAATCCCCCTATATAAAATAGCACCCCAGAACTTTTTAGTCCATACCCTACTTTTCCTCCATAACAATTATTGCCAGCACACATGTATTTATTTCTTTACTCTGTCTGTCCCCTCTAGAATTTTCATCTCCCAGAGAAAAATACCTTTGTCTTTTCTGTTCACTGCCATATTGCTAAAACAGAGTCTGATACACAGTAGGTGATCAGCAAATATTTGTTGATGGAACAAATGCATGAGTAGCTTTCACTGAGGCACAAAACAAAGGGCTGGGGGAGGGGGAACCCAGCAGAGGACCTGAATAGACAATTCACAGAAAACAAAAATACAAATCATTTATAAATGTCTGGGAAGATGTTGAGCTTCACTCACAATTAAAAAAAATGCAAATTAGAACTTTGGTGAGTCACCACCTTTCACCTGCCAGATTAGCAAAGATCAAAAAGCTTGTTACTTCCCCGTGTTAAAAAGGGTGTGGGGAAACAGGTCCTCTCATACATTGCTGGTATGATTGAAAACTGGTAAAAGGTTTGTAGAGGATGATTTAGCAACATCTAAATTTTGAAAGCATATATAGTCTTTGGCTCACCAATTCCATGCCTAGAAATTTCTCCTGCAGATTTATTAGCTCAAGTATACAAAGATATGGGCATTCACTGCAGCACTCCCGTCCTAGTAAAAGACTGGAAAGAATGTAAATGCCTGTTGATAGAGATAGAGTTTGGTTAAATATATTATCATATAGCCTTACAATGGCATACTATGCAGAGGCTAAAAACGAGGTAGACCTCTATGTAGCTGAGATGGAATAATCTGCAAAAGATAGTTACAGAAAAAAGCAGTATACAGAATAGTGTGTACTATATGTAAACATCTGTTTAAAAGAAAAAAAAATTATTGTGGAGAAACAAACAAGAAATCAACATGGCATCTCTGGGAAGGGGAATTGAAATAGGGAAGGAAGGAACCTTTTTTACTCTACCTTTTTTATAAGCTACAAACTTTTAATGTTAACTGCACTAGCTGTTGTTTTTTTTAAGGTATCATTGATATACACTCTTATGAAGGTTTCACAAGAAAAACAACGTGGTTACTACATTCACCCATATTATCAAGTACGCCCCCATACCCCATTGCAGTCACTATCCATCAATGTAGTAAGATGCCACAGAGTCACTATTTGCCTTCTCTATGCTACACTGTCTTCCCCATGATCCCCTCACACCATGTGTGCCAATCATAATATCCCTCAATCCCCTTGGCCCTCCCTGACCCCTCCCCTTTGGTAACCGCTAGTACCTTCTTGGAGTCTGTGAGTCTGCTGTTGTTTTTGCTCCTTCAGTTTGGCTTTGTTGTTATACTCCACAAATGAGGGAAATCTTTTGGTACTTGTCTTTCTCCACCTGACTTATATCACAATACCCTCTAGCTCCATCCATGTTGTTGCAAATGCTAGGATTTGTTTTTTTCTTATGGCTGAATAGTGTTCCATTTTGTAGATGTACCACCTCTTCTTTATCCATTCATCTACTGATGGACACTTAGGTTGCTTCCATGTCTTGGCTATTGTAAATAGTGCTGCAATAAACATAGGGGTCCATATGTCTTTTTGAATCTGAGAAGTTGTTTTCTTTGGGTAAATTGCTAGGAGTGCAAGTCCCGGGTCAAATGGTATTTCTATTTTTAGGTTTTTGAGGAACCTCCATATTGCTTTCCACAATGGTTGAACTAGTTTACATTCCCACCAGCAGTGTAGGAGGCTTCCTCTTTCTCGGCATCCTCACCAGCATTTGTTGTTCCTAGTCTTTTCTGTGTTGGCCATCCTACCTGATATGAGTTGATATCTCATTGTGGTTTTAATTTGGAGTTCCCTGATAATTAGCGATGTGGAACATCTTTTCATGTACCTGTTGGCCATCTGAATTTCTTCTTTGGAGAAGTGTATGTTCATATCCTCCGCCTATTTTTTAATAGGGTTATTTGCTTTTTGGGTGTTGAGGCGTGTGAGTCCTTTATACATTTTGGATGTTAACCCCTTGTCAGATATGTCATTAACAAATATATTCTCCCATACTGTAGGATGCCTTTTTGTTCTGCTGATGGTGTCCTTTGCTGTACAGAAGCTTTTTAGCATGATGTAGTCCCATTTGTTCATTTTTTATTGTTTCCCTCGCCTGAGGAGATGTGTTCAGGAAAATGTTGCTCATGTTTATATTCAAGAGATTTTTGCTTATGTTTTCTTCTAAGAGTTTTAGGGTTTCATGACTTACATTCACGTCTTTGATCCATTTTGAGTTTACTTTTGTGTATGGGGTTAGACAATAATCCAGTTTCACTCTCTTACATGTAGCTGTCCAGTTTTACCAACACCAGTTGATGAAGAGGGTATCATTTCTCCATTGTATATCCATGGCTCCTTTATTGTATATTAATTGACCATACATGCTTGGATTTATATCTGGGCTCTGTAGTATGTTCCATTGGTCTATGGGTCTGTTCTTGTGCCAGTACCCAATTGTCTTGATTACTGTGGCTTTGTAGTAGAGCTTGAAGTGAGCGAGCATAATCCCCCCTACTTTATTCTTCCTTCTCAGGATTGCTTTGGCTATTTGGGGTCTTTTGTGGTTCCGTATGAATTTTAGAATTATTTGCTCTAGTTCATTGAAGAATGCTGTTGGCATTTTGATAGGGATTGCATTGTATCTGTAGATAGCTTTAGGCAGGATGGCCATTTTGACAATATTAATTCTTCTTATCTATAAGCACGGGATGTGTTTCCATTTATTAGTATCTTCTTTAATTTCTCTCATGAATGTCTTGTGATTTTCAGGGTATAGGTCTTTCACTTCCTTCATTAGGTTTATTCCTAGGTATTTTATTCTTTTTGATGCAGTTCTGAATGGAATTGTTTTCTTGATTCCTCTTTTTGCTAATTCATTGTTAGTGTATAGGAATGCAACAGACTTCTGTGTTTTAATTTTGTATCTTGCAACTTTGCTGAATTCAGGTATTAGATCTAGTAGTTTTGGAGTGGATTCTTTAGGGTTTTTTATGTACAATACCATGTCATCTGCAAACAGGGACAGTTTAACTTCTTCCTTGCCAATCTGGAGGCCTTTTATTTCTTTGTGTTGTCTGATTGCCGTGGCTAGGACCTCCAGAACCATGCTGAATAAAAGTGGGGAGAGTGGGCATCCTTGTCTTGTTCCCGATCTTAGAGGAAAAGCTTTCAGCTTCTTGCTATTAAGTATGATGTTGGCTGTGGGCTTGTTATATATGGCCTTTATTATGTTGAGGTACTTGCCCTCTATACCCATTTTGTTGAGAGTTTTTATCATGAATGGATGTTGAATTTTGTTGAATGCTTTTACAGCATCTGTGGAGATGATCGTGCGGTTTTTGTCCTTCTTTTGTTGATGTGGTGGATGATGTTGATGGATTTTCGAATGTTGTACCATCTTTGCATCCCTGGAACAAATCCTACTTGATCATGATGGATGATCATTAGCTGTTTTCTTTTTAACTTTTAAAAAGAGGTAATACATGCAATAGACAAAAAAATAAACAAAAGGATAAACAGTAAAAAGTCAGTCTCTGCTAAAACAAACACCCCACAATAATGGGGATATGTCAAAGGGACACGACCCAGCTGAAAACTGGAGAGTAATAAAGTAGTGCTGGAGTGTAGCCTAAACTACAAAATAAATACCCATGAATTTGTTATAATATATATAAATGATTGAATAAATAAATGGAGAGGAGATAAATTTCTTGGGTAGAACAATTCTAAATAAATTAGGTACTCTGCCCTCAAGGAGGGGTAACATAATTTCCCAACCGCTGTATTATGGGCTCTGCATAGTGCCTTCCTTCCAAAGATTAGAATAGGGAAAGAAGTGGGGAAAGAGCAATTCTGCAGTGGGCTCTGACAAGCACTACCTCAGCTAGGTGATTAAGGTCAACATCAACAGGGGTAAATCATCGTGAAGACATGTACCCTTAAGATGATGAGGTGAAAATGGCACTTTACCTCTGCTTCCTCCCCAAACCCGTATCTCTAATCTAATTCTAAGAAAAACAACATACAAATCCAAGTTAAAGGACATTTTCTAGAACACTTGACCAGTACTTCATCAAAAACAAGGGAAGTCTGGGAAACTCAGTCAAGAGGAGCCCAGGAGACATGATGAGTAAATGTAATGTGGTGTCCTTGTGTGGGATCCTGGAACAGAGAACATTAAACAAAAACTGAGAAAATCTGAATAAAGTATGGACTTAATAATAATAATGGGTCAATGCTGATTCACTAATTAGAACAAATGTGAGATGCTAAGTAGATGTTATAGAGGAAACCCATTCTAAATAATGAAGTCTTTTTTTAAAACCTCCTCCCCAGGTAAGTATGGCTTCTTTCTTCTCCTAACTCCCTAAGTTATGTAACTTCTCTGAATTTCAATTTACCCATCTTGAAATCGAGGAATTATTTCTAGTCTTTCCAACTACAATCAATAACACTCATTTAGTGAATGTTCACTGTGTACAAAATTCAGTGCTAAGTATCCTTTACATGCATTATCCCAGGTAACCATCAGAATGAATTTGTGGGCTGGGTTGTAATTCCTTGTTTGTCCAACATGGAAACAGGCTGCAACTGACCAAAGTCACAGAGCTGGTTGATGGGGGCCAAATTCAAATTCTGATTTGTCTGATGTCAAAGGCTCTAAACCTGTTCTTCACTGGCTCAGGCTTCTCCTTCTTCCTATGCCTGCAGATAAATGAAAGCTGCCTCAAAATCCTTTGGGTATCATGCTTGGTGTGCATGGTGTGTGGGGGGCCATGAGGTAGACAGCATAGCTCAGAGAAGACAAATAGGGACTCTGTGGCATCTTACTACACTGATGGACAGTGACTGTAATGGGGTATGTGGTAGGGACTTGGTAATAGGCGGAATGTAGTAACCACAATGTTGCTCATGTGAAACTTGAGCATAAGATTGTATATCAATGATACTTTAAAAAAAAGATTACTAGCTACTCTGCTGAGCTCATTCAAAACAAAGAAACTTATTTCCGAATAGCAGCCTCACAATGGTGAATGATTTTGGTTTGGTTTTGTTTTTCCACAATTTGAGTGTCATTTCTGGATTCCCCCATTACCTCTGTCTGAAGATCTCCCTGAGTTAGGGTCAGAACACTGAACATGGTGGTTATGAGGCCGGGCCCCAAGAAGGTAGCCCTTGGGATTCCTTCCCTTCACCATCCTTTTCTTCCCTTCACATACAACGGCATGTGCTTGTTGCTCCCCTTTTACAGCTGTGTGTAAGCTCCAGGAAAGGTGAGACATTGTTTACCTGTGTATCCCCAGCCTCCAGTTCAGCACCTGGCCTGATGAAGTCAACTGTGGTTGAAAGAATAAAAGGCATTTCAAGCAGTGAATCAAGTAAAGATAAGAGGAGGCTAGCTGATGGGTGCTGGTAACACTCACAGAAATGGAAATGGGGCAGGGGTGGGGTGCACAGCACCAGATCCAGGTGACTGGGATGGCTGAAGTACTTGTGGGAGAGATCTAGGAGAGGTTCGATATACTTTAGAAAATATTTCAGAGCTCCACACCCGGAATAGTGAAATAGCCCATTCCCAAGCAATAGAATGGAGGAGACAGTGCCAATGTGGAGAGATCATATACCCCGTCTTAAGGGACAGTTAAGTGGAAAGCAGGTATAGTGTTAACAGATTTTTGGATTTTTCAAGAGAAGCTCAAAACAAGGACTGCCATGTGAAATCTCGTCTGCAAGCTAAGTTTCTCCTTCGGGACGACCTATTTTTGACTTCTGGTGGTGCAATCTGAACTTGAGTCTTCCCTCTGTTGTGTTTGGTGGTAGAGAGTATTGGCTGTATCTTTCCTAAGGAGATGGATACAGCTGGAACAATTCAATTATGGGTGGCCTGAGTGGGAGGATTTAGATCCTTTTTTTTTTTATTACACCAAAGAATAATGTTGTGTAAAAAGGTAATTGCAAGACAGTACATACCTCAATGCCCAACACTCTAATCCATCTATCCAGAAGTAGAACACACAGGTGTGAGGGAGGGGAAAACCTTCATCAGTGCATGGACAGTATGGTCCTCAACCCTCCCTAACCCCAGGACCCAGCCCAATCCCCCTCCAGGTGCCCCCCACACACTGAAAGGAACCAGGGGGCCTCATTATAACACTCATTTTTATATAAATATCCGCAAGTCATGTTACAGAATAAGCCCCACCAGGGAAAAAAGTCCATGTTTTTGTTAAATTGACCCCTGCCTTGTAGGTTGGGCCCTAGCCTGGGGGCGCCTGCTGCTTTGGGAAGGCTGGGGCTGCTGCCAAGAGGCTGCTGAAGCAGCCTATGTGGCCCACCCCTGGGCCGACCCCCTTCTTTGGTGTGTAGTACATGATGACCTTTTCTGGTTCCCCCCTTAGCCGGGGGCTGGGGGCTGGGGAACAGGGGTCTTGAGAGCAGGGCCCAGGAGTCCTGGGGGCACTTGGAAATGGAGTGGGGGGACTGAGCCACTAAGAAGTCGAGTCTGAAGCTTAGAGGTTGAGCCTTTTGGGGATGGAGTACACAGAGGTTAATAGGAACAAGTCAGGGAAACCTGGGCTGTCAGCCAAGCAGGAAACATTTGCCGTTCTGTCCAACCTAGGTACCCAGGTCCCTTCCCCTGTTAGTCTGCCTCCTGCTGGACCCTGTATTCCCAGGGATAAACCCTGGGTTCCTGCCTGTCCCCTCCAGCTCTTTCCCCTGCAACCCCCCTCCCCCCACAGAGAGGCCAGAGGCTAGGAACACAGCACCAGTCTGAGGATTTAATTAACCAGGAAGGGGAATTATTGGGAGGGGCACCCCTGTAAAAATGTACAAAAGGTCCTGGGGGCTATGTGGAAGGGGAGATAAATATGTACATGGAACCCCCCTTCCTTTAGCCCCTCCTCCCCCAGCCCTGAGGGCATGAGGACTTGGGTGGTAGGTGAAGGGGAGGTGGGGCACTTTGGCCTCTGGCTTAGTGAGCCCTTGGGGAGGCGGGCCAAGGGCCTAGGGGCCCTCAGAAGGGGTGATGGTGCACTCAGGAGATCATGAGCTATGACCTCTGAAATGACCCCCCCTCATGTACACACACACACCACACACACACACACACACGTGCATACACGCACACGCACACACACACACACCCTCTCTAGAGGCTTGTGACCTCTGCCCTCCCAGTGACCCCAAGATCCATCTGATGCTTAATCTTGCGGGGGTTGGGGCTTCTGCTCCCAGGTTCTATGACCTCAGAGTTGGCTAGTGAGGTCATTACCTTTGCTTTCCAGCCCTGGCTTGAAACCTCAGCTCTAGAACCTTGTCAAAAAGAAAGGGGATGGAGCTTTGCCCCTGCCTTTCCCCTTCCCTCACCTGTCAGCCCGGGCTGGGCCAGGGGCCCTAGGGGGGGAATTAGGCCGGGGGGCGGGCACAAGCGGAGGTGGTGCCCCCAAAAGGGCTCCTGGTGGGGTCTTGCTGAGAAGGTGAGGGGTGCCTGGGGCCGCAGCAGGTGGCGGCGGAGGGGCCAGGCGGCTGTATAGCAGGGGGTGGGTAGGCTCTAGACCATAGAGGCGGGCAGCAGCCACGGCCCCCGGTCCAGTCAGCTCCTCACCCGCCTCATAGAAGCGGGGTGGCCTAGCAAGGCGAGGGGGCCCTGCCAACCAGGTTGGCTCCAGGAAGCCAGCGCAGCGCTCTGGAGGACTAGGACCCAGGAAGGGGGGTGGCCGAGGCCTCTCAAACAGCAGGTGAAGGCCCTGAGGCCCGCTGGCGGCGGCGGCGGCGCGCTGCGGCGGCGGCGGCGGCAGCGGCAGCGGCGCCTCTCCTCCTTCCGCTCTTCCTTTACCCGCACTGATTCCTTGGCTGGCCTGGCACCTTCCTCACCAGCTCGGGCCTTGGGAGTTGCAGGAGAAACTCGAAGCTGGGGCCTTGAGAAGGGGAGATCCCTGGGTGGGCAGGCATAGGGGGAAGAGAATGAAGATACTCCGGAGATTAGAACCAGGCTGAAGGGGAGGGCAGACAGTGCAGGGGGTGGGGTGGCAGAAAGCGTACCTGTCTTTCTCCTCCTTGGTGATAGAGGGCTCCCTCCGCTCCACAGGCCGCTCCTTGTCTGAGCCTGGTGTCCGGGAGGCCTCAGGGGGCCGGACCCAGGCAGGAAAGGCCAGAGAACTGCGGTGCAGACGTCCCCATGGGTCTGGCGGGGAGGCGAAGGCTGGTGGGGCCCCTGGACTTTCTTTCTGGGCAAAAACGGCGCCGGAGTCTAAACAGAAGATGAAGTAGAGAGTGACAGGAGCCACGAGTGGGAGGTCCCACTCAGGTATCTTCCCAGCCCTTGCTAGAGCCCATTAGCCCCCTCCACAGTCCCACGCCAGCCCACCCAGCACTCACTGAAGGTGGGGCTGCCCAGGCCTCCAAAGGCCCCGTTGGAGAGGGCAGCCAAGGAGGCGAAGCTTGTGGGACGCCCAAAGGGATCTGTGAGAGAAAAGGGGGATGGTCAGAACAATGGGCGGCTCTCAGCAGGCACCAAACACGGGCAGGGAAGCAGCAGATCAGCAAGCAGGCCCCTGGGCCCTGGAAGGCTTGGTTTTAACAAGCAGGCGCTGAGCACTTCTTTGGGCCAGGAATGGCACTGAGCTTTGACGTGGATCGTGTTTGTTGAACCTCACAACAAGCCCTATGAGGCAGACAGCATCATTCCCACTTTAAGATAATCAAACAGGCTCAGAGAGGTGAAGTGACTTGCCAACGGTTATCTAGCCAGTGAGTGGTACCCCCAACCCAGGACCTCTCTGACTCCAGAGGTCAAACTCTTACACCACACTGCCTCACACGGGCCACCTGGACCAGCTCTATAGTAAGCCACTCGCCTGAAAACCTCTGCTGGCTTCCTCCACCTGACATGCAGAGAGCCCTTCCCAACCTGACCCCAACTTCATGCATGTGTCACATAGCCAGTCAGAATAACCTATCCCACTGTGGGAACCTCATAATTTCCTTTTCCAAGAACATCATTCCTTATACCATCAGGCTCAATTCCTCCTTGTCTACCCAAACCCAGGGTAAACCTCCCTAAGAAGGCTGACAAGATCTAGGAGCCACTGACCATGCTCACCCCCGGGCCTGAACAGCTTTCCTCCACCCTCCTCTTCCACATGGCACGGTACTCCCTACCACTGGCTATTTTCAGAGATCGGTGTCTGAGCTGGCAGAGACTAGTGCTTGCCCCACCTTTCTCTGTCCCACTTTACAGACGATGAGATCAAGGCTCACACAGGGTAATTTGCCCAAAGTCACAAAGCAAGTGGAACCGGGTCTATTCCCCCATTCCAGCTGCCTCTCTGATCTAATTTCCCTCCCCAGCTTGAGAACTGGAAGTCAGGGACAAGGCCTGGGTTGCACAACATGCCCTTGGCTCTTACCAATGTGGGTGCTGGGGCTCAGAAAGGGTCCATGGGCCCCGGGAGCTGCCGTGAAAGGGTTGGTTGCAGCGTGGACGGCACCTGGGGCAGAAAGGTGGGAGATTCTGATGAAGCTAGTGGGCGCAAGGTGGGTCTGGGGCTATAGACAAGGAACCTCAGGCCTCGAGAGAGCTGGCCAGACTCACCAGTCGCAGTGAAGAGGGAGGCGGCCGGGTGGGAGAGCTCCTGCCCAGGGGGCAGGGCCCCATAGGGCCCCGGAAGGCAGGGCAGGAGGTCGTTCCGAAAGTCAAGCTTGTGGGAGTCGCCCTGCATGGGACAGGGAGAGGGGCAGTGAGTAAGGAGCCGGGTGTGGTCCCGCTCTTGCTCTTCCACCCACAGTCCCCCTCCCAGGGCTAACTGGCACCAAAATAGGGCTTGGGTGTGTGGCCTCTGCCTCTCTCAGAGCCTCCCTGACCACCCACCTACTTAGCCAGAGAGCCTAGTGCTAATTATGGAACTGCTCAGGCAATGACCAGAGATAGGAGGGGATGTTTCTGGCCAAGATTCTGCCAAGCTCTGTTGTAAACAGACACCCAGAGCTGACGCAGGCCCACTCTCCCCATCCCTCTGACCCCAGTACCTTCATCTTTTCCTGGTGTCTCAGGATCATGTAAGCCACGCGCACATGCATGGCACACCACTTCCCTGGTTTCTGCCGCCCCAGATGGATGACCAAAGGGAAAGGGAAGGAAAGAACGTTCACTCATCGCCCACTCCAGACCTGCCCTGGACACTGCTACACACATCCCCGTTCAACATCCCTACAAGTGAGGGATGACTAGGTCACCTCACAGCCTACCAAACTGAGGCTCAGAGAGAGAACTGTCTTGCCCAAGGTCCCATGCCAGTTACATCTGAATCCAGGTCTGTGGTTTACAAGGCTTTCCCTTTCTGTGTTCCACATCAGGTTGCCTCCACGTCTTGGGCTTCTTGCTCATTCCCAAGCAAGACCTCCCCTCAGCCAAACACCTTGACACCAACCCCCAACTTCATGCAGCCTGAGGTCCTCACCAAACTCACCCTCAAAGGTGGCCGGAAATGGTCAGGGATCTGGGGATGGCAAAGCAGAGATTGGTGGCAATTCAGACATGTTTACAGATACCTGGGCACCTCATCTCCACAGTCCACAGTAAGCCCCAAACACCTGAGACCTTGTGATACTCCTTCAAACCTTCCCTGCTTCTTTCAAGACTCCTTTCCCCATCTCTACCATTCTGGGAGTCTCCCCTCCAGCACCAAGTTCACCAAGAACCGGGCCCCAGGAGGTAACTTGCAGGCAGGACAGGTTTCTCAACTAGAGAAACTGCCCTATTAACAACTTTATATGATGAAAATCTGTTTAAGATTAGTTTAGGAAAAAGCCTTTACTATGACTAAAAGAGATTAGAAAACATCTGGTCTAGCCTATATCCTTTAGGAAACACATCCTGTGCTTTTTACTATGTTCTCAGAGCCCTGGGCTCTAAGGCTGCTCCCCAAGCCACTTCACAAACGGGCAGCTTATCTTTTCATTGTTTTACATACAGGACTTCCTGGTATGATGTCATTTTTTTTTAAAGGGTTTTGTGACTTAAAAAATTTGAAAACCCCTACAAAACCACTGTTCCTGGTAATCTTTTTTCTGGGGCAACCTCATGAAATTCCTACTCCTTGTGTCTGGGAAATCCTGTCATTTACTGAAAGTCCCTTGCGTCAGATTATCAGGGACACCCCTGATCACACGTTAAAAGGAAGGATCAGTAAGTAGTTCTCCCTCAAGTTAACCCTGCTCTTCCTCCACAGATCTTCCAGCTAGCTCCCCCAGGACATGCCTTGGCCCCCCTCACCTGTGTCCCCTTTTGAGGAAGCCCGCTCGGCACTGGCCCCAGTCGTGGTGGCAGCTCGGGGTTCGTGCTCTGGGAAAAGGGAGTGGAGGGCTCAGTCAGTAGAGCTGACACCAGGCATAAAAGTGGTCTAGAACCAAGCTGGGGGCTGGGAAAGGGAAGAGCATGGCTTTGGAGAAACTTGGGTCCACAGGGGAGGGCAGGAGAATGGGTATGGTTTTGGGGAATGGGAAGAAGATATGTGGATCTGGGAGTGTCTGGGTTTGTAAAGGGTGGGAGGTGGTGGTGGTGTTTGGATTGGAAGCTCACCTTGGGCTGGAAGGCCCCCTGCAGGGAGCCAAAGGAGACAGCCGGCGGGAGGCCCGGAGGTAGGCCGGGCACTGCGGGAGGGAAGGCCGTGTACGGCTGTGGAGAGAACGGGACTAGTCCAAGCTGGGCATGGAGAGGCAGCCCATGTCTGGTCTGCCCATCAGTCCTCTAGCCTCCACCCTAAAACCCCCCAGGAAGCTCCCAGGCTCAAGACTCTTGCTTTTAAAGGTGAAGACTGGACCCCAACAGTCAGGACTATACACATTAATGCATCCAAGCACACACACACACACACTCACATTATGCCGGAAAAGGCCTTCCATCTTTCCTGGGTATTTCTCAAACTATGGAAAAGAAGGGAAGAGTAAGCTGCCAGTCAGGGACTCAGGGCCTTCCCCTGGAAGCCATACCCTCCCGCCCAGGTCTCTGAGCCTCATTACTGGCCCAACGAGGAGCTCACCATGTGGGGGCCGTGAGGCGGCAGCAGGCCCGGGGGATAAGGGGTGAAGTGCTGGTGGGTGTGCTGGTGGGTGTGCTGGTGCTGGTGGTTGTGCTGGTGGAACTGGAAGGCCAGGGGCCGGGCTGAGCCCCCTGCCCCCACCACCTCAGGGCCACCCTGGGCATTCAGGTAGCGAGAGTTCAGGTCCTGGCCGATCAGGTCCTGCTCTGTGGGAGGGGAGGGGGAGAAGGCTTTAATATCTGCTGCCGCTCTGCCAACCTCCTTGCGCCCAGGTGACTGGCCTTCCTTTCTGGCCTTGAGCCACTCCCTCCTCAAACCCTGTTGTCTGCTTAGGTCCAGATGCCCCAAAGCCGGCTGGGCCCAAGCCCGGGGCCATGGCCCCCCCACCCCCCGGCCAGGACCCCAAACTCACCAGAAAGGGTGTTAGCGGCTGAGGCCCCAGGGTGCCCTGGCACCTGCAGCAGGGGTGGGGGTGGGGGCAGGGTGGGGCCAGGGGAGAACAAGGAGGGGTGGTGGGGTGGTGGGGGAGGCCGCAGCCCAGGGTGGGGAAAGCCGTGGGTGGACAAAGGCAGGGGCAGTGAGGGCGTCGGGGGCCGATGGGTGAGCTGCACGGACGAGGAGGAGGCAGATGAGGAGGAAGAGGACGAAGAGGATGATGAGGGGGGAGGCTGAGCCACGGGAGGGGCCGGGACCTTGGGGGGCGGCCGTGAAGAGCTGGGGAGAGAAGTGGGGAGATGAGTGAGGGGTCGGGAGGTGCCAGTTCTGACTGGAGGGAGTCAGAAGCCGGGGCGATACCTTGACCCTGGTTCTCCAACTTGGCAGGTGGTAGAACCCAGTCCCCAGGACCCCACTCCTGCCCAGGGAACTCATCCTCAGTACCTCCCACACCCAACAACCCCCTCTCTCCCTCTCCAGGTCTCTTCTTCCATACAGCTGCCCCTGACGTCTCTAGCCACGACATCCCCTTTTCTGACTCGACCACAGCACAAAACATATCACTCACTGTGACGCTTAATTGCAACAGGCCACCTGGGTTCCCACCCTAAGACAGTGGAAGCAATACCTTGCTGGCCTGGCCTAGGAGACAGGAGACCTAAATTCTAGGCCCATCTTGCCATTAATACCCTGGGTGACCTCAAGCAAGTCACTGCCCCTCTCTGAGCCTTAGTTTTCTTAAGAAAAAGATGAATAACGATGATGGCAATAATAGAGACAGCATCATGACAACAGGATCAGTGATTCTTACCCTTTAATGAGCACTTACTGTACACCAAGTACTGCCACTTGCTTTACATGCTAATCCACGTCTCCAATATTTCACACCACCTTCCCAACTGCTGCCGTATCCACGTAACCACCTGTACCATCGTTTACTTCTTTCTTTTAACTCAGTTTCTTTTTTACTTAGCCTTACCCAAGCAGTAACATGTGAGATCAAGAGGTTGAGGTACTACTCATGTTTTTCTAAAGCACATAAAATCTGAGAAAGATTTACTGATGTAACTTCTGAAATTCTCTCACAAACCATTATCGATGATTGTACACACTTTGGGAAACATTGCATTAGTACATAGTTAATCCTCACAACAACTTTAGAATGAAGGTACTATTATTATTTCATTTTACAGAAAGAGGAAATTGAGGCCCAGAGAGGTTAAGTGACTTGTCAAAAATCACACAGCCAGTAAGTGGCAAGGCAAGAATCGGAAGCCAGGTCTGACTGACATCAAAGCCAGAACTCTCAATTATCATGACAGCATTTCCCAAAGTATGTTCTGAAGAACACTACCCCTAGCAGATGTGCCTTGCAAAAAGGTCTCACCAGCAAATAAAATTGGGGAAGGGCACACACTGGATTCCCCTGAGTGTAAATGTATAAAGGGTACTCTAATAAATCCTATAGTAATCTCTTCGCGTTTCATCCCAGTGTTTCTCAAACTTTTCAGCCTCAGAACCCTTTTTCAAGTCACATCCCACAGGTACCATCCCATGTCCCAGCCACAGAATGCAGGGATTGGCACCAAAGTGACCAGGCCCTTCCAGACCAGACCAGACCCCAGGACCACTCACCTGCCAGTGCTGAGGTCCAGGCTGCTGCCATAGGGAGAAGTGCGGAGGCCGAAGGGTGAGACCCGAAGCTGCAGCTGGGGCTGGGGTGGGGGTGGCAGACTGGGGGCAGCCGGCAGGGGTGCAGGGGGTGAGACAGGAGGCCGAGGGGCCGGTGGAGGTGGTGGTTCTTTCGGGGGGAAAGGCACTAGCAGCGGGTCGGGCCCAGGGGGCTGTTCCTGGCTCCGCTCCAGGCCCGACACTTTAGGGACTACGGAGAGTTTTGCTTCACAGTTCCCATTGAAGGCGCCGTGGGGGCCAGAGGCTATGAGAGCAGGACAGGACAAATATTCAGTTGAAGCCCTTGCTCACCCAGTTTCCCTCCCTCGTCTTCAGCCCCAGCCCTTTGGACCGACCTCTGCTGGTTGAAACAGTAAAGGATGGGTCGAGGTCATCATCGGAGACCTGGGGAAGAAGAGCAGGGACAGGGTCAGGTTCTGGTCAGGCCAGGTCCTCACCCAGGAAGGCCAACAGCCCCTGGAGCCTGCTAGGAACTAGCAGTGCTGTTAAGTCTATTCCATCAATTTAGCTGCAAATCCATCATAGACTGTGGGCCCTCGAGGGCCTATGCTTGGAGCAAAGAGTGGAGCAACTGAGCCTGAGAATCTGATAAGCCAGAAGGACTGAATCGAGACAGCAACAAAGTAGCAAAAAAGCAGGCAAATCAATGCAAAAATGTCAGATATCATTAACTGTTGATCCATACAGGTTTGCCTGGTTCACAAGTGTTAGCAAAAACTTTAGACTAGCTGCTGATCTTTAGAAATCCCAAGATTCCTCATAAAAACTCAAGATTTGCTGGTTCTCTTGAAAATGGGCCCATATTCTTACAACAATTAGCTAGGACTGGTCGGTGGCTGTCCTCTTTAGATGGACAAAGAATTCTGGTTCACCACAGTCCCAGCCAACTTTTCAAACTAAAACAAGACACACATCAGGGAGTGCAAATTTAGGTACAGGCATAGAATGCCAAATGCTAGGACATATTATTTCAAAACAAGCAAATGAGCCCTAACAAACTGAAATACACCTTTAAAGGTTACACTCTTCCACTGACTACAAAGGCTTAGTGTCCTCACTGCCATGAACACAGTCTCTGTTCAGGATCTAATCTGTAAGAGCAGACCAATTGCCAGCAGACAGGACCAGCTCAGTTCCATAGCTACCCTGGTTTTACAGGGAGAACCACTGCTATCTCCAAGGGCTTTAGATTGGTTAACTGGCTCTAGTCACCAAAGCCATTTACTCTCTCAAGCCCCCCTGCCTTTTCCTCCCCAAAATCTAATCCTGGCTCAACTAACTCATGTTCCCCACTCAGGGGGAAGCTCAACCTGCTGCACGTAGGAAAACTTTAAGCTCATTATACAAGCTTTCGTTATACAAGCTGTAAAGTTGCCCACCCAACACCTTCTAGCCCTACTCACCTTCTCGTCCAGATCACTTTCGGCATCACACTGGGGAGAAGGAAAGACAGAGGTGTCACAAGAGGGAAGAGTGGGCCCAAAGGGGAAGAGAGAGGGGAAGGTCCGGTACAGGCAGAGAACACTTACTATGTATCCAGCTTCCAGAGAATGACGGGAGGAGGCCTGAGAAAGACCAGAGTCCAGAGGTAAGGGAGGCTGACTAGGGAGGCCTTTGGATAAAGTCTAAACTCCCTGGCAAGGCACTCAAGGCCACTCATAAGCTACTCTCAATCTCTTTCCAGCTGCTTCTCTGGCTGCTACCTACTCCTGTTGCCAATGCTGTGACCATTTTCTAAATGTACCAGATTCTCACATTTCTGTGCCTTTGCCCAAAACTACTTTGCACATTTCTCCTCTTAGCAAACTTATGACTATCCTTCAAGGCCTGACTAAGACATCCTAGGGGGCTTTCCCTAACCACAACCCTCCTCCCATCCCCCAGGCAGAATGCGTGTCTTCCTCATGTGGGTTTCTGCAGCATCTCTCTCAGATCTCTGCCTTCTGTATCTTCTCAGATT
>JAVSCE010012347.1:0-10000 GCA_032199065.1 Smutsia gigantea
AAAAAAAGATTAAAATCAGCCATAAGTACACAAATACATAATGCTAACTTCATAAAATGAGTTGGAAATGTTCCTCAATCTGCTGTATTTTCTGGAAGAGTTTATATAGAATTAGTATCAGTTCTTCCTTAAAGATTTGGTAAAATTCAACAGTGAAGCCACATGAGCCTGGAGTTATTTGGGGATTTTGGTTTATTTGTTGTTTTGCAGGATGGTTTTTAAACAGTTCTGTTTCATTCTCAGATAGAAGGCCATTCATATTCATATGATCTATGTCTACTTGAGTGGGCTTTGGTAGTTTATCTTTCAAGGAATTTATCTATTTCATCTAAGTTCATACATTTTTGGTATAAAGTCATAATATTCTCTCATTTTCCTTTTTAATGTCTGTAGGACTTGTAGTGATAGCCCCTCATCATTCCTAATAATGACAATTTGTATTGTCTACCCACCAACCAGCCACCCCCAGCCCTGCCCAGATTTTTTTCCCTAATCAGTCTGCCTAGAGTTTAGTGATCTTTTCAAAAGAACAGGTTTTTTGTTTCACTGATTTTACTTTCTTTTTTCTTCTGTTTGTTTGTTTTGCTTTGCTTTTGCTTTTGTTTTGTATTCCACTGGTTTCTGCTTTTATCATTATTATTTCCTTCCTTCTGCTCACTTTATGTTGGATTTTCTCTTCTTTTTCTTGTTCCTTTATGTAGAAATTAGATCATTGACTGGAAGTTTCTCCTCTTTTCTTATATCAGCCTTTAGTGCTGTAAACTTCCCTTGAAGGATTGTTTGAGAAACACATGAAAATGTTGATATGTTGGGTTTTCATTATAACTCAATTCAAAATATTTTCTAATTTCCTTTGTGATTTCTTCTTTAATTCATGAGTTGACTCATGGGAAGTGAGTTCTCTGATTTAGAGATATTTGGAGCTAATCTAGATGTTTCATTTTTGTGCATTCCTAATTTAATTCCCCCATCTCTCTTAGTGAAAAAAACAGTATTTTTTTAATACAGAAAAAAAATACAGCATCATTTTTTACCACCTTACTTTTATATCCTTTTTAAATTTACAATTATTGTATATGAAACTTTTCTCCATTAACTGAGCTTATCTTTGTTTTACTAACCAAAAATTAACCAAAAATTTTTCTTAATTCCAAATAATTTAATTTGGGGACTGTTTTATTTCATAAGACATGAGTCAGTCTAACACAGCAAAGGAAGCAATGTAACTATATTCTCACACACAATTTATGAGATTCATATTTTTTAATGTATTTCTGCCAACACCTATGCACCCATGTTTCTAAGTAAAAATAGAAGGAAATGTTTTATTCATTTTGCCAATAATCATAACAAGTAATTAAAATTGGGTTTCTCATGTGGGTGCAATTATTTTAATTACTAGATTAATGTCCAACAATTGACCACTGATAGAATCTGGACCTAAGTACCACCTTTCCAATAAGCCCACCCACCATCTCAGAGAGACCTAGGTTGCATCTTACCTAGACTACAAGCATTCCCCAGAGGACATGTCAGCAAGCCACAAGCCCACCTTTCCCCTGATCCCTCCCCTCAAAAAAACCCACTGAAAAACCTGACCATAAAAAGCCTCTTGGCCTGTTAGAGACTCCTTTCCTTTGTTCTGTTGGCCAGGACAGAGGAGTCCCTCTCAGGTTTAGCAATAAACCTGCTTGGACTGTGGAGTTTGCGCCCTTTCTTCCCTTTCAACCACAGTTTATTCTCTAAGATAGTGTCAAAATTCTTTTTAGCCATTTTGCAAAGTAAAACTCTTCCCTCCAAAACCATTGGTTCCAATGTTTAATTCTTCAAGGAACAAACATCTACTATGTTGAAAATATTTCATGTTCAGTCTTCAGGAAAATCTCATTTTCCCTTTGGCCAATGGTGTTTGTTCTAATATATTTTATCATGCACTAACTCTAACAGTTTTTTTTTTAATTTACCGTTGTTTTCTAATTTTAAAAATAATCTCAAATGGACTTATTTCTTTGAATGGGAAAATAGATGCTGAGAATTGTTTCACTTATTCCAAAGCCAGATTATGTCAACACTGTCTTTGTGCGGATTTACACTTCATTTGTTGGTACAAAGGATTAATTTAGCATGGATCTAGTAGCCACAGGAGGAGGCACCACATACACTGAGCTCACGAAAAGCAATAAAACTGTGTCCTTCAAAAATCATCAGGATTGAGTGGGTTTGTATTAGGAGAGACTACAATCATGAATAACCATGGCCTGTACAGATGCTATCTATAACAAGTACAGTCAACATTGTTTCATACAATAAATGGTAGTTTTTGCTATTTGAGACTAACAAAGTTTGAAAACAGGATTATGAAAATAGGGTTCATCAGATCTGAATTTCCTGATAGTGATAGACTTCAACTTATCAAAAATTGAATTCCTTGCTTCCTCTCAAATCCCTTCCTAATGACCAGTGTTGGCCACTGAGTACTCCACTCTTCTTATTATTCGAGGGTCTCAGTGGAATAATGCCACTGAATCTGGCATTATTGCCTGAATCTCAGACTATGAAGGCTATTCAGTAAAAGTTGATTAGTGCACTGGCTGTTCATCCTAGGTTAATTAGTTGATTATATCCTTTCCTTCTTCCTTCTTCCTAAAAAAAAAAAAAGAAAACATCGAACAACATTCCAATTATTGAGTTGGGATCTTTAGAGAGCCATTCTTTCCAAAGGTTTCTTCAAATAAGAAAAAATCCTAGAGGGTAGATAACTGAATTTTGTGAGCCATACTTTTTGAATGATTTTGCCATGTCCCATAACAGATTATATGTTTCTTTACAGATTTCTATTTGATTTTGTTACAGAAATGGGCCATGAAGTTTCTTTGTTTACTGAAAACAGTATTACTTAGTGGCCCCTATGCTGAATCGTATATTGGAAATAGAGTGAATGATACTTAGTAAACCTGAGCTGTAGTCTTCGCTTACAACTAACCCCCTAATTTTCTACTTATCATTTCATTTATAAAATGAGGGGTATTGAACACATTGTCTCTACAGTACCTGTTGAGGTATAAAGACTTATCATTCTGTGGTCCTCAAGGATTTATGACCAGTCCTACAGGATTAGTGACCATAAGAACAAAGTTTTTTAGAGAAAATGTGCTCAGTTTCTGTTTAATAGTTGTTCTTTATGTCCCAGCCCCATAAAAAGAAGAGGTTTCCCTAGAGCATCACAATGGGTATGGAGCATGGAATCAACTCTTCGCTGACAAACTGAGAGCAAAGTAAAGCTTTGGGTGGCAAGGTCATAAAGACCCCCTGGGAATGGAAGCCCAAGGTCTCTGGGCTTCCCTCTGAGAAAACAATGTGCCACGCTCTGTATTCTTCTCACTAAGTCCCTGTTTGATGTGAACCTGATTTAATCAAATCAAGTTGGAAAGGGGAGTATGGCATAACAACAAACCAATATAAAGGTAGAGAACGTTGAGGTATTATTAGCCCAGCAAGTCTGTGCTCTGAGCTTTTTATTTAATAGTTGTACATTAAGGATGAATGCAAAGGGTTTTTATACTTCAGCAACATTTCTGTGGGTTGTCAGTTTAAAAAATGTACTTCTCTCACTCATCCCAAGAAGACAAATTAACTCTGACCAAAAGCATTCGAGATGTTTTCCAATCATTTGTAGTATACAACCCAAAGAGTTTGTCATAATTTTCCAGATGAGGAAATAGAAACACACAGAAATTAAATTACTTGCCCTTGGTCAACATTTAACCCAATAAATGTTGCTTTCTGCATTAGAGATAACCCAGAGGGAAAAATTAAGATAACGTCTGAAGTTGCTAGAAGCTGTGTTAATTACTAGATACCCTTCCTTAAAAGGGCATTCAAGACACTGCCAAAAGAAATGTTTTCTGTTAAAGTTACTTAGAGCTGAAGGCCTAGGAATTCTTTTAAAGATAACTTTTACCTAAAAACTTTTAGAAAGCATTTTTTTGAGAATTATCGTTTTTAAGATTATATGAAATAACACCGGTTTGTAGTGATCTTTTCATATGGACTAATGGCACGTACTATATTTCATTCATCCAGTACTCACTTTCTAGATGTAAGTTGCAAGCAAAAATACCTACATATCAAGTTAATATCCTACTTACATGATTATACTACTTAACTCTCTGACCATTGAGTTATTTATAAGATAACTCTAGGACTTGATCAGGCCTTATTTTAGCCATAGGCCTGGCCTTATGAGAGGTATGGCTGCATTAATGGAAAGACAAAGAAATCTAAGAATTAATGTACAAGTGGCATATTTTAAAAATATTTAACTAATGTATTTAACTAAAAACTATTTTTTCACAATTGGACATTTAGCACACCACACAGAATAATAGATTTTATCCACAAAAAAAGTGTTATTTTTGATATGGCTTAAGGCAGAGATTACATATCATACAGACACACACAGACACACACACAGGATCTACGGATACATGTATATATTTATATATGTATATGTTAAACTGTTCATCTCAATTCAGGAATGCTCTCCATGCTGCCCCCTAGTGCCCAAGAGATGAGCTAGTATAAAATAGTCATTCTCAGTTAGACCGGTGATTAACTAACTGCCAATGGTAGATGTTTCAGATCCTTTACTATTCCTTTAGCTGAACATCATCTTCAATACTTTTTTGCCATATAGTCAATATCTGTCCAAGTAAATTGACAGCCAATTTTTCTGCTGTTGCTAGTGTCCTGTACACTAGTGAAGCATTTTTCACACGTGCCATCACTAGCAATTAACACAATGTTCCATGTTTCAGAGTATCCCATCCTCCGCAGATTGTTCTGCCCATTCATAACTGGGAACCAGAAGAGGTGCCCTGGAAAGAGGAGGGAGTTGGACCATTGGTGGAACATATTTACGAGGTAGCTGTTGTCTGTGTCAAAGTTGTTTGGAGTTTATTCTTATGCTCTTTACTAATAAACTTCATAGCATTTTTCAAAGACAACAATCCAAGACCTGAGCTTTACACACTGCTGGATTTGTGCTGCTATGCTATCACATTGCAGTGGGTGGTGGGGGTGTCCTCCTAGGTAATCACTGTATGGTCACTTGCTTTTTAATAGTGAGAGCCATTATACAGTGGGAAACATTTTGTCTTGTTACTCTTCTTCTCTTTTAAATGTTCTTTATTTCATTTTTTCTGTTTGAACAGCCTAAGCATAAAAATGACTAGCTCCATAGACTTTTTTTCACTTCTTCCTACATTTTCAGATATCCATAAACCTACCCACCTCTTAAACTGTAGGTCTACCAGAAAGTACCAGGCAGAGACAGTTTTATGGATTATTCACTATTGTATAAAAAAATGCATATATAATATATAGGATGGGTAGATAGTAGATAAGAATAATTTTACTGTTCATTCCAATGACCCAAATCAGACATGAATAACTTATTCTGAAATTTGAAATAGTCTGTTATTAGTAAAATATTTCCCAGAAGCACACCAGCAGCCCATGATAAATCCCTGACAGTCTTTTCCCACTTCAAGTGTTAAATTGTGAATAAGGAAGATTTGTTTGCACATCATCTGCAATATTTAAGTTTTTTACTAAAACTTTAAGTTAGAAACCAGTATATAGTAAAGGCTTAGTTTAGTTGTTTTTCCTTAAAAAAAATAGTAAATGGTATTAGTGAAAAGTAGTTATTCCTGTTCACTTGTGTCTGAGGTTCCTTCTCCCACTAAGGCCCTCTGTCCCTCTCTAATGTAACGCATGCCACTAACCTAATAATTCTGACTGTGAATTTCATCTCAAGCTATAAGGGACATGAATAGCATTGTCTAAGGTTAACAATAAGGCCACTTCAAAACTGACAAGCTGTTTACATATATGGGAAAGAAACATCAATTCCTATGTAGTATCAACATGGAAAACTTCTGTCATCAGCCTAACCTGTGTCGGAATCAGAACACCTCTCCAAAGCTGGATGAAAGCTTTGCCTTAAGCTGTCTTGATAGCCAAGGGATAACACAAGTCCCCAAGGCCACTTGGATTAAGAACCTCGCTGGAAAAAATGCTGTCGAATAATTTACTAAACGTTGTATGCACCAGTTTCTGCTTAAGAATAGTGAAACTTCAGTTTGAAAACAAATTCAAACTCAATCATTCTCAGGGCAGGCCTGCTTCTAATCTTAGCATAAATGGATCATAAAATTTTAGGGTAATAATCAGTAGTGACAAAAGTAATCATGACTGTTTCTTACATGCTAATCTCATGTCCTGAAATATACTTTTATCAATGGATGCCATGTTGCTTTGATGATGTGAATCAAATAAACCACCTAATAAGGAAAAACAATTATAAAATACTTTATTGATCATTATAATTGTCAGAACTGTGAAAAAAGACAAAAGGTCCCTGCTAACTTTGAAGTGAATTTTCAAAACCACAGTAAATTTAAATACACGCAGTGTTTTTCACAGGCTGTTTTGTGTCCTGCGAGTGCAGGAGGCATGTGTTTAAAATGTTCATCTCTTTATGAGATGTGGCCTTTCTTTCCCTGAGACTTGCTGATTAAAACAGAAGGAACTCAGCTTTGAAATGTGCACTTGAAGTGAACTGTGGTGAGCCCAGACCATCTTTGGCATTTGATGGATAGCCATTTTTCCAGAGGGTGAAAGAGAGTGCATCACATATGGTTGCAATTGACAAGTCAGTAGTCAGGAAAAGAGGCAGATTTCAATGTAAAGGAAGAGTAACTGGGTTTTGAAAGCATATAATTAAAATTGAATTTCTAGCACTATAATTAAATTAATATAAATTTAAGGTAAACATCACAATTATCAGACATGGTTAGTACGGTCTCTGCTGAGGAAATCTACTCTTAAAGCCTCCCAATTGAAGAGTCCTGTCTAAGTCCCAGCATCTCTTGCTTTCAGAGCTCCTCTTGCTTATAGACTCTATTTTCCTATATCCATGGCCATGGTCCAGATGAGTTGAAACCAAAAATGCATGTGCTTCAGAATGGGTGGGGAGTTATTTGGGTTTTGATGTCATTTTCCTGCCTTGTACTGTACCATCACATGATGTATTTCTGGCTTGTAGCTGCACAATATTGGACCAAGTACCATCAGTGACACCCTTCTGGAGGTGGGCTGGCCATTCTCTGCCCGGGATGAATTTCTCCTTTACATTTTTCATATTCAAGCTCTGGGGCCTCTGCAGTGTCAAACAAATCCTGATATCAACCCACAGGATATAAAGGTAGGAGGCTGGTCTCACCAGCAGCTTTGTTTATTTTTTTATGGTAAGAAAAAAATAAAAACAGCAGCTTATTAAAAAAATGCAAAATAATTATAATAATGTTACTTCAGTGATGGTTGGTCAGACATTTTCTTTTAGTTTTGTAGTTAAAATGGCAGACCCAACTTACAGCATCACTCCTAGAAAAGTTAAATTTACCTTAGCTTTATTGCTCATGGCAACCTATCATTTATTTAGCCTTTTTAAAAAATGTACCTTTTATATAGGCTTGACTAGCAACATAACCAAACCAAAATCATAAACAGACATGTCATGTCTTGGAGAATTCATATAAAATGCTATTTTAAAAATCTTTTTGGTATATTGCCAAAAAATATAAGGATCTTTGCCAAAGTGGGATTTTCTAGATATTGCCAATAGCAAGTAGTGAAATGTGGTAATTTGCCAAAGACCATCTCAATGTCCTGAGGACGCCCATTCTTCAGTGCAGTTTATATAGAAGCCTAGAGCAGTGTTTCTCAAATTCTTAAGCATATCCAAACCAGGTGGGAGTCTGTAAAGATGCAGCATCTGGGAAGGGGCCTGAGATCCTGACTCTCTTCAAGTCCCCAACTGATATCCACGGTGCAGGTTGGCTGGTCACACTTCCAGTAGTGAGTTGCTCAAGTGTCCACCAAGTGGATCCCAACAGATTTGATCCAAATTTGGCTTCAGTTCCTTCTGGAAAGGAAATTAATTAGCCCTTAGAAATGTCATATTTGAATGGAAAAAATTTTTGTTTAAGAACCTTGTTAATGAGATGTTGTCCTCCAAAGAGAACTTCCGTTAAGAGTGAACATTCTCTAGTAGCTCAGAGACACAGTGTCACTATTAGAAACAGTGTAAAGGGCAGACTTCATGAAATACTAACTCACCCACCCAGGACGCCGGTCTGTCACTCCTCTCAACCAGTGGCACACAGACATTGCCTGTTATGAAAGCCTTTCTTTTTCAACCCAACATTCAAAGACAGGAAAACTGAAAGGGGGTTCAGTTTGAAGGACTTATGGGGAACAAGCTTCCTTCTTAATGGGTAAATAAAAAATAAGGCCACTTGTGTTCCACAAAATTATTTAAAGTACTTCCCGAAATTTTTTTTCCATTTCCTCTCTCTTTGCTCTTCATTGAAATGAGTTTAACTTCTAGGACAGTAGCATATTATAAAATAACATCTTCAGATGTTAATATGTAACATCTAAGTAATTAAAACTTTCATGTTTCCTTTTCCGTGGTTAATGTACACTCCATTTCAGTCATAGATTCTTAGAGCACATGATTATGTGGAAGGGTTCTTTTTTTGAGTGTAATGTTTAGCTTATATCTGACACTATTTATATATGTTTGTGTACATTATGTAATTTGTTTAATGTGTACCATGTTGGTTGTGAGTTATTTTTCTTTGTTGCAATTTAACAATCATTTGCAGTGACTGGAACAGTACCAATAGATAACCTGCCCTAAATGTTGACAGAGTCATGCAAACTGAGTGGTAGTATATACGAGGCACCTGCATTCACTACTATTCAGTTATCCTTTACAGATTGACTTTGACTAAAAATCTGAGGCTAGTCATTTTTTTAAATTAATTATGCTCTTTTATAAAACTATCTGTGGAAATTGAATATAAGAAGATTTGGTTATAATATGAAGTAATAGCTACCTAAAACAACTAATGTAACAATTGATGAATTCTTAAAATTCTGAATTCATGAAAATCTTTAAATGTCTTAACTCTCAAAGTACTTTTACCATATTTAACGACTATAACCCACAGAGCTTAAAAGAGCTTTTTTAAAAATAAATACATAGATTTTTAAATTGATTATCTGAATACTTTAAGTCAGTGGCTATACATAATTTAAATTGAAATTTATTTTCCTCTTAAGATATTAAATAACTTCTTGGTAGAATTGCTGTAATTTACTTGGCAATTTATTTTTCAGATAACACAAAGCTAAGCAGTTTATTCTCTGTCTTAAGTAAGAATTATAAATTAGTAAAGAATAAATTATGAATTAGATCTTTTTGTCTTCAACAGACTAGGTCTAGAAAATGTTTAACTTAATATCAATTTCAGGTTCTTGCATTAAAGATAATTGCTATTTTTTCTCAATTGGAGTATAAATAGTTTTATTTTAAAGTACCTATATATATATATTTTTTAATTTAGTTCTTTAAGAAGCAGAGAGAAGGTAGGTTTAGTAAAAGTAGCAGGGAGGCAGAAATACATCGGTATAGGCAAAACTTAAATTCTAGTATTAAATCTCACTTACCTACTAAGCTAAATTCCTTACTATTTGGTTCTACACTTCCTTAATAAATAGAGTGATAGGTGTTGAGTGCCTCTTAAAATATCTGCATCTGTCCATTTTCTAATGTCCATTCTGAGAATGCTCCAGTCCTCACTGGACTGGCCACCAAGTATTACAAGCCAGCTGCAGACCAGTCAAGAGAGGGAACTACTACCTTAACTTTCTCAAGTTTCTCTGGAGGATTTTCAAAGTTCCCACACTGTTTCTTCTTCAACCTTTCAGTTGATCCCCTTCCTCTCATGTTCACATACACTTTCGTAGTCCGCTTGTCCCTCCCGTAAATACTCCCATTTTCACCCACTTGACCACAGAAAGTAGCTCACTCCTTCATGCCTCTTTCCAACTCTTACAAATTCCTAAGGAAATTTGCTTTTGAAAAATA